>JAYGGG010000341.1:0-209468 GCA_036346245.1 Bonia amplexicaulis | reverse complement strand
CGTGGTGACGCCAACTCGTGGTCGATCGAGCCAAACGGACTATAGCTATCGGTTCTCGGGCGAACACCGTGGTCGGCCGACCAGCGGTGGTCGAACTACCGATGTGGTAGAAACCGAGCAGGCGTCAGCGTCGGGGCCACAGTCGAACTCGCTTGAAAACAAAGAGAGGAAATCAAAGCGGCGAATCGAAAGTCCTGAGAGAGAAATGAGAGCTGCGGTCGGCGACTTCAGATAAATCTGCCGTGGTGAAACCACATCCGAGAGAATCGGACCGGCCGAAAAGCGAAGCAGCACGCGCATCGACCGCAATGACCAGCGGCAGAAATTGCCATGGTCGTAAGCACGAAAACGATGAATACTCGTTGTCGGGCGCCGACCGCAAAGCAAAATTTGAAGAACTTTTGTTCGAGATCCAAAGCATGAAACTTGAAACCTAGTAAGCATGAGATCTCTAGAAGTGAATTTACCAAGAATCTCCAAAGACTTATCGCGGTCGGAGAGAACAGCAAAGTCGAAATCCTAAGCGAGAGCTTGGTGAAGTTCTGACAATTTCTCTCGATTTGTTCTTTGCTCTCGGGAATGGTCTTGCCAACTAGCCTTGAGACATATTCCTAGTTCTGAGCAAATCAAATATAAGCCAACTCTCAAAGGAAATACAGAAGGAACTAAGAATGAAGAGATGGCAAATAAATCAATGAAAGCATCTCAAAACGACCTCTCAACCCGGATCACAAACACGGACCCATCTCATATATAAACTCTAACAAGTACGGAGAGATGAGTCCTCTCAAATCATAACACGGAGGTTTACGCAACCACTCCCCACAGGAGGACAAGCTCTACCCTAGAGCTAAACACACAGATACACTCCCAAGGGAGGGAGGCGGTGCCTCCACGGCCTAGCCGACCAACTCACTCGAACACTTGCCTCCCCTCTCCTTTTATAGCCTCACACGAGACTAACCCTAATGGATCCATCCATTAGTCCATCTGGGATAACCCGAAAACCCCATCTAACACCGGGTTTTAACACTCACTTTGCCCGCTAACTCAAATGCTTTGCCTGCTATCCCAACAGACCCGCACTTTGCCCGTTAGCGCCAACAGAATCCACTTCTTTTCTCAGGTGCTTTACGGAGGGACGACTTCCCTTGCGGCTTTGGCATTTCTCCAAAATGCCCTCACACCGCCTTCATCCATGCTTGCAACCACCTCGCAAGACTAGGTCTCCTTGGCTTCCCGGTCGTTACGGACCCCAACACCACATGTCTCGTCCCGACCATCCTAGCCTCACTGCACCTATCTCCGACCCATTGCATCGGCTCGGGTTCCTCATCGACCACCTTGAGCTCCGGTCTTCTTTGGCTTCACCCAGTCGTTCTGGACCTCAACATCTCCCATGTCTAGTCCCGACCTTTCCAAGCCTCACCAAGACTTGTCTCCAAGATCATCTGGTCCCTCGACTCCTCCAGAGTCTAGTCTCGGTCTATTCCGCCGCACACGACCGCACCCAACCTCGACCGTCCGGACCTCGGCTCCTCCACGAGCCTAGTCCGGTCCTCCTCGTTGTTGCCGTCGTGCTCGGCTCTGGCAGTTCGGCTCCGGTTCCTCGTCTCCCGGCTGCAACCACCTCACCGACCTCGATCATCTTGGCGTCTCCGTCTCGGACCTCAACACCTCCACATGCCTAGTCCGGTCCTCCCACGCCTCACCATGAAATAGCTCAAGTCCTGTGACCACACGGACAAGCAAACCATCACATAGCACCGCACAATACACCTGAGACCATCACTCGGCACAAGTATCACGGCACAACACCGGTCGTAAATCCCTCGACCACCCAAAGCACAAGACAAGAAGTGGTCAAAACCACGGAAGACTTCCACGCTTCCTTCGACCACCACGATGTCGTCACGACCATCACAAAGCTCGTTACGACCATGCGGACACAAGCTATGACTATCGCTAGCTACGACCACACACAGTGCTGCTACGATCACCGCTCAAACAGAGAAACCAAACTCGCACCGCTCAACCCGAGCTCAAGTCTTTTGCACGAAATTAGACTTGTCAAAATCTTTGTCAAAATGATGAAAAACTAGTCCACAAGGTCCATGACAGCCGTACAAACCCATACGACAAAACCCGGTGAAATCGACCACTTCCGGAGGTCATACGACCGGTTCAAAGATCGCCAATCGACCACGGTCGTCACAGCCGATAACGTGGTCGAACTCGTTCCGACCACGGCCATTTCTCGCGTTAACGTGATCGTAATCGGTGCTGGCGTGGTCGATAACCGGCGTTACAACGTGGTCGAGCCACAGGGGCTGGCGTGGTCGAACCACCAAACGCATAACGTGGTCGAACCACGAGCACCCGCAGCGTGTCGTGACCCACGCGCCAGCGTGGTCGTGCGCTCCTCGGTGGCTCTCGACCATGTCCAATGTGGTCGTAAATGGCCTGGTGGCCTCCGACCACGACCGAGTGGTCGTAATCACCACAGTGGTCGTACTCCCAGCGTGGTCGAACCACCGAGTGCCGAAATGCACCAACATGGTCGATGTCGAATGTCACAATCGTGGTCGAGCTTGAGCGCCTGGCGTGGTCGACTTACAGAAACGCAGGACTACCGACCATGACCACATAGTCGTAAACCCCGCCACGACTACCGACTACGACCAGCGTGGTCGTAAACTCCCGGTGGCTTCCGATTACCTTCAGCGTGGTTGTCGACACCCGACCACGCCATTTTCACCGAGGATGCTGCAGCGTGGTCGTATGACCTTCCGACCACGACCAGCGTGGTCGTCGGACTCGAAAGGGTTTAGTCCACGACCAAGCGTGGTCGTATGACACCCAACGTGGTCGTGCTCCACACGAGAGACTTTCGACCACGGCTAAACTTGTCGAGAAGGCCTGGCGTGATCGTAGATCTCGAGCATGGTCGTATAGCCTTGACCACTCGTGACGCAGCCCGTGACTTCCGATTGCGCCCGGACTCGTCGAGGAAGCCGTAGCGTGGTCGTAGCTGCCTTCGATCCGGCGAGTGGTCGTAAACTTCCCAAGAGACCTCCGACCACTCGTTCAATGCCTCACTCGGTTCCAACTAAGGACAACGTGAGCGTGGCGGTCTGCGACAATTCTTAAGGCTTACGACTTTGCAAAGTCAAGACAAACCTCAAAACCAAACTCAATCTTTCTAGATCAAGAGTCAATTACTCATCACAACCATGGGGTGACCTCCACATGGTCTCACAATCTCCCCTTGATGAGTATATTGACAAACACGAAAAAAGCATGAAGAAGAGTTTGTTTTGAACAAAGAAAGGAAGGAGATGCAAAAGTCACACATGGTCTAAAAGAATAAAGAAGGGACTCAAGACCATGTTGACACGAGAATGAAATGGAGCGACGAAACTCCAAATCACACAAAAGTCCAATCTTGCTCATGGTCCAAGAAGCGGATGCTCACATGACCATTGTCATAGCAAGATGACCAAGCATTCTCCCCTTAATGCCTTTTATCCTTCTCCCATCCCTTGATGCATTCTCCCATTTAATGCCTTTTGCACCCCTTAATGCCTTTTCTCTATCCTTCTCCCCTTTTGGCAATAAAGTCATCAAGATGCAAGGAAGAAACATAGAGCATGAATGAAATGGGGTGACTACAAGTAATTCATTTTAAGCAAAGGAGCCATGAATTTATCGAAAGTGACTTCACGAGAAAATTATATCAAGCCATAAAGGTGACAATGCTATCTAGATCATAACAAACTATGTATTGCCAAGCTCAAGCCAAATAAGTTATGATCTTTAAATTAAATGGTTTGATTAGCATGTCGAGTCACTCAAGAGTATAGTCTAGAAGAAGGTATCCAAGCGTGAGTCAAGCCATGTCAATATTCTAAGTGGAACCAAGAAGCTATAGTGAGTCAATTTTAGAGTGCTATAAGTTCAAAATGAGACATTTTGTTCAAGCACTAGATATCACAAGTAATTTACTACTTGTAGTACTTTGGATACCACTTGTAGAATACTTGTGGTGAGCAAAATTAGCACATTTGGCACTTTTCTTTAGAGATCACATGGTTGTTTTCAACCATCTTTTATTCACCATGTGCTAGACCTCAAGCCTTATGCGATCATTCCAAGCGAGAAGCTTAAGGAAATGATCTTGGTCATCAAAACTCCCCGAGTTCATGCCTTGTGCAATGGCAAGTCTGTCTCATGAGAAAGAATTGGTGAGATCGGTTTTTCGCACAAAAGAGATCTTTTGCATTTACTTGAATTAGTTCATGAACAAAGAGTTAAGACTTAACTCATGCATCACTAATGAACTAACTTAGCTCAATCTAAACCTCAAAAACAGATTCAAGACTCAACTTAGCCTATTCGACATGGCACGAATCAAGAGAGGATCACTAAAGCCGACTATTCATAAGATTGAACAAGACATGATTTGATTCAAGTTGTTCTCATTTAATTAAGCTAGTATGGCAAGAGCTAAGCAACACATAGAAGGGCATGATAAATCAAGCTATCACAAGACATGGCAAGATATAAATCATGATATTATATCACATAAAGATAATATTCAGGGCTCCAAGACTGTACAGGCATTCATGTGAATGTTACGCACTATTGAACAAAAGAATGCACATGAGATGAACTCCCCACGAAACATAGCCGAATAGACGAAAGGATCCAACTCCCTAGAGAAGGCAAAAGAGAAGAACCAAGAAATTTGGCATAAAATCCGGAGAAGAGAAGGTTCTAGCTCAAAGAGGTGATTCCCAAACACATCCTATCCTCATGGTCTCTAGTCTATAACGTCATACCACGGGCAAAAAGCACACTATGTCAATGCAAAAGACTCTAGTGGCCAAGAAAAGTTCAACCTAGGTAGAAGAGAATCCTAGAGAACCAAAGCCCAAACTAGGTAGTAAATAATCCTAGAGAACCATTTGGATGAGAGGTGTGAATGAGACAACATCACCTAGAGTTGGCTCCTACTGTCCAAAAAGACCCTTCCTACCACTAGAAGATATATACTATGCAAAGCCAAGTGGCGGGAAGCAGAGCACTGAAAATCATAAGGGAGAACCAACCTTTGTAGCAGTTGCACGGTTGTTTAAGCCGTATTCGTGGCAATTCCATGTCCGAGCGTGGTCGTAGTCAAGTTAGGGCGTTGTCGTAGTCGCGTCCTTCTCGTGTTCAACGTCGAGTCCGAGTTCGCGGTTGTATCCGAGTCCGACCGTGATGAAGTGATCGAAGGCGCGTAATGGTGCGGACCATGGTCGTAGTCGTAAATGAGTGCGGTCATTGCGTCCTTGGCAAGTCGTAACACGAGTTCGGCTGAGGGTCCAGACCATGGTCGTGGTTCCTATGACGTGGTCGTAATGACCAGGGAGCGGTCGTAAACAGCTGTATCACTCTCCCCTCATTCATACGACTGCGGTTTAATCATGGGGAATAGCGGTGTCCTAGTACTGGGGTAAATGATATACAATATGGAACCGATCTTGAGACAAATGGTAACAACGATAGCATCGCTAGTATTAAAGACATAGAACACATGAGAACACGCACCGCCACAAGCTCAATCTAGCCCTCAACAAAGGCATCTAGGCGCAAGCCTAGAGCCACCAAATACTAGAAGAAGCTTGACCTAACCACAAATCTCATGATATCTAAGCATAAGCACGGACTAATGCTACCAAGATGTCATACAATTTATTTCATGCCATAACAAAGAATAAGATCAAAGTATACAAGCATCACAATGAATCACAACCATACACATAGCGGATGACGAGAACAGTCCGCGAAGCATATGCTAGCATGGATAAAAGCATGTATACTAGAAAAGATACAAAGGCATGAATAAACGCACCATCATGACACAAAGAAACTATCCAAGATATACTCAAGCTCATCTTGTCCATACATATGCATACATCATGTAGACATACAACATGGCAAATCAACATCATGAAAAGTATGCTAACATGTATATATAATGATGAATGAACATAAGGAGCAAGATGTGAACCATGATAGATACTACGAGCACAAGGTCATGATGATACTTGACTTCTAATGCACACATTCTACTTAGCTCATGAAGTCAAGTCAAAGCTTAAGCATGTAACAAATACAACAAGGTACATGGATACTTAGCGACATACACATAAAGGCATGACATGAAAGCATTGAGAGAAAACATGCCAAGTATGGTACAAGTGAGCACATGAACAAGAACAACATGCCAATATGGTCAAACATGAGTATAAGGGCATGAAGGTATAGAGTAGCTCACAAAGTAGGTGGAGGCGTAAGCGTGAAGGTACATGCCTCTTGGAGGCCATGAAGTGGAGAACCAACAAATGTTCTAGTCACGTGATGAAGCGAAGACTAAAACCCAATCGATCCCATGTTCTCCATCCAGCGTCGGACACCAAAAAAAAACAAGAACAAAGTGCCCAAGTCTTGGATCCCAAGTGGTTAGAAAGCGGATGCTTGAACCCAAGACTTGACACCGGCCACTCGACAAAAAGAGTGGTCGTTACGTACGACGACTACGGTCGAGAAGAAATGGCGTGGTCGTAGCACGAGGCGTAGTTTTGAATGACTACGGAGAGATGTGATCGTTGGTCATTACAACCACGGTGGGAATTGCGGTGTGGTCGTAAGTCGATTATGACCACGGCAATCGAGCGGCGTGCTCGAGAACCAGCGATCGTGATCGTAGGGACTTTCGACCACGGTAACAAGCGGAAGTGTCCGCGGCGAGACATGGTCGTATGCAGCTACGACTATGTCGAGAAGCGAAGTTGTGGTCGTGGGCATTACGACTATAACGACGACATAGCGAGAGGAACTCGGTTTCTTGCACTCTAGTAGCTCATACTCCTCTACACAAGTGCGGTGAGTCAAAGTTTTAATTTCTCATTTGCAGATTTTAACATTCAAGTAGAAATTAAATTTTCACCGATCTCTGAGAAAAGACTCACAACCTACACATGAGAAATGAGATTTCAACCTAGCAAGAACAATCTAGCAATTTATAATCTAGGCACCTCACAATATCTCGAAGAGCAAGTATATTTATCTTGGACAAGGCCAAGGTCATAATAAGTTTTACCTTGCTCATGATAAGTCGACGCCGTCCTTATCATTATCATCCGTGTGTTCTCCAAGGCTTTCTCCTTCACGGCACTTGATTAACCAAAGGACAAGAATGTACCACAAAGCTCACACTTGTGGTTTCTTGCAAATAAAATCATCCTCTGGCGAAATCAAGCCTCTTGTCTCAAAGGACATCAATAGCAAAACCACCCCAAGAAGATTCAAAGAAAAGTTCACAAGATTCCCTACTAGTTGCCAAGCTCCGGATCGGTTAAGATCAAATCTGAGCCAACCTTGCTCGATACCAATTGAAGGACCGAATCGGCAACGGAGGGGGTGAATGGTGCCTTAAAATTCTCCCACAATTAAACCTAATCTTTTCTCCGATAGCTAAAGAGCTATGAAGAAGAAGATTGATTGCTTCTTGAGGAACGAGAGATCGGAGAATAGCTGCAGCTAGCCGAGAGCAAAGAAATCGAGAAGAGAGGCGGTGAAAAGTCACTGTGTATTCATTTGACTTTCTGCTGTGGTCGAACGCCAACTCGTGGTCGATCGAGCCAAACGGACTATAGCTATCAGTTCTCTGGACGAACACACGTGGTCGCTGACCAACAGGTGGTCGAACTACCGATGTGGTAGAAACCGAACAGAGGCGTCAAGCGTCAGGCCCTGGTCGAGCTACTGCTTGAAAACAGCAGAGAGGAAATCAAAGCAGCAGTCGAAAGTCCTCTGCCGAGAGAGAAATGAGAGCTGCGGTCGAAGTCGACTTCGGATAAATCTGCCGTGGTGAAACCACATCCGAGAGAATCGGACCGAGCCGAAAAGCGAAAGCGGTGACGCGCGACCGCAATGACCAACGATGAAATTGCCATGGTCGTAAGAAAAAACGATGAATACTCGTTGTCGGGCATGCGACCATAAAGCAAATTTGAAGAACTTTTGTTCGAGAGATCCAAAACGCATGAAACTTGAAACCTAGTAAGCATGAGATCTCTAGAAGTGAATTTACAAGAATCTCCAAAGACTTCATAGCGGTCGAGAGAACAACAAAGTCGAAATCCTAAGCGAGAGCTTGGTGGAAGTTCTGAAAACAATTTCTCTCTGATTTGTTCTTTGCTCTCGGGAATGGTCTTGCCAACTAGCCTTGAGACATATTCCTAGTTACGAGCAAATCAAATATAAGCCAACTCTCAAAGGAAATACTGAAGGAACTAAGAATGAAGAGATGGCAAATAAATCAATGAAAGCATCTCAAGAACGACCTCTCAACCCGGATCACAAACACGGACCCATCTCATATATAAACTCTAACAAGTACGAGAGATGAGTCCTCTCAAATCATAACACGGGAGGTTTCTGCAACCACTCCCCCTGGGAGGACAAGCTCTACCCTAGAGCTAAACACACAGATACACTCCCAAGGGAGGGAGGCGGCTGCCTCCACGGCCTAGCCGACCAACTCACTCGAACACTTGCCTCCCTCTCCTTTTATAGCCTCACACGAGACTAACCCTAATGGATCCATCCATTAGTCCATCTTGAGGATAACCCAAAACCCCATCTAACACGGGTTTTAACACTCACTTTGCCCGCTAACTCAAATGCTTTGCTATCCCAACAGACCGCACTTTGCCCGTTAGCGCCAGCAGAATCCACTTCTTTTCTCGGTGCTTTACGGAGGGACAGCTTCCCTTGCGGTTTGGCATTTCTCCAAAATGCCCTCACACCGCCTTCCCATCCATGCTTGCAACCACCTCGCAAGACTAGGTCTCCTTGGCTTCCCGGTCGTTCGGACCCCAACACCACATGTCTCGTCCCGACCATCCTAGCCTCACTGCACCTATCTCCGGCCGGGCTGCATCGGCTCCGGTTCCTCATCGACCACCTTGAGCTCCAGGTCTTCTTTGGCTTCACCCGTCGTTACGGACCTCAACATCTCCCATGTCTAGTCCCGACCTTTCCAAGCCTCACCAAGACTTGTCTCCAAGATCATCTGGTCCCTCGACTCCTCCAGAGTCTAGTCTCGGTCTATTCCGCACACGACCGCACCCAACCTCGACCGTCTGGACCTCGGCTCCTCCACGAGCCTAGTCCGGTCCTCCTCGTTGTTGCCCGTCGTGCTCGGCTCTGCAGTTCGGCTCGGGTTCCTCGTCTCCGGCTCGCAACCACCTCACCGACCTCGATCATCTTGGCGTCTCCGACCGTCGGACCTCAACACCTCCTGTGCCTAGTCCGGTCCTCCCACGCCTCACCATGAAATAGCTCAAGTCCTGCACCACCGAGACAAGCAAACCATCACATAGCACCGCACAATACACAGACCATCACTCGGCACAAGTATCACAGCACAACACCTGGTCGTAAATCCCCTACGACCACCCGAAAGCACAAGACAAGAAGTGGTCAAAACCACGGAAGACTTCCTGCTTCCTTCGACCACCACGGCGTGTCGTCACGACCATCACAAAGCTCGTTACGACCATGCGGACACAAGCTATGACTATCGCTAGCTACGACCACACAGTGCCTTTACGATCACCGCTCAAATAGAGAAACCAAACTCGCACGCTCAACCCGAGCTCAAGTCTTTTGCACGAAATTAGACTTGTCAAAATCTGTCAAAATGATGAACAAACTAGTCCACAAGGTCCATGACACCGTACAAACCCATACGACAAAACCCCAAATGAAATCGACCACTTCCGAGGTCATACGACCGGTTCAAAGATCGCCAATCGACCACGGTCGTCACAGCCGATAACGTGGTCGAACTCGTTCGACCACGGCCATTTCTCGCGTTAACGTGATCGTAATCGGGTGCTGGCGTGGTCGATAACCGGGCGTTACAACGTGGTCGAGCCACCGAGGGCACAACGTGGTCGAACCACCAAACGCATAACGTGGTCGAACCACGAGCACCGCAACGTGATCGTGACCCACGCGCCAGCGTGGTCGTGCGCCTCCTCGGTGGCTCTCGACCATGTCCAATGTGGTCGTAAATGGCCTGGTGGCCTCCGACCACGACCGTAGTGGTCGTAATCACCACAGTGGTCGTACTCCCAGCGTGGTCGAACCACCGAGTACCCGAAATGCACCAGCGTGGTCGATGTCGAATGTCACAATCGTGGTCGAGCTTGGCGCCACAACGTGGTCGACTTACGAGCACCGACTACCGACCATGACCACATAGTCGTAAACCCGACCACGACTACCGACTACGACCAGCGTGATCGTAAACTCCCCGGTGGCTTCCGATTACCTTCAGCGTGGTTGTGCGACACCCGACCACCGCCATTTTCACCGAGGATGCTGCAACGTGGTCGTATGACCTTCCGACCACGACCAGCGTGGTCGTCACGACCTCGAAGGGTTTCGTCCACGACCAAACGTGGTCGTATGACACCCAACGTGGTCGTGCTCCACACGAGACTTTCGACCACGGCTAAACTTGTCGAGAAGGCCTGGCGTGATCGTAGATCTCGAGCATGGTCGTATAGCCTTCCGACCACTCGTGCACGCGGCCGACCGACTTCCGATTGCGCCCGGACTCGTCGAGGAAGCCGTAGCGTGGTCGTAGCGCCTTCGATCACGGCGAGTGGTCGTAAACTTCCCAAGAGACCTCAGACCACTCGTTCAATGCCTCACTCGGTTCCAACTAAGGACAACGTAGACGTAAGCAGTCTGCTGACAATTCTTAAGGCTTACGACTTTGCAAAGTCAGCACAAACCTCAAAAACCAAACTCAATCTTTCTAGATCAAGAGTCAATTACTCATCACAACCATGGGGTGACCTCCACATGGTCTCACAAGAGCTTTCCAAGAAGTCCAAAATCACCTCATTGGACTCCGTATGCATCTTCTATGCTAGTTTGAAGTTAGCGCTATCTCCGGAGGCCAAATTGGATTGCACAACATGTCCAGCTTTCATTCTTATCTCATGTATGTCCAACATCCATATGCATCTTCTATCCTCAAAGTGACGTGGTAACCTCCGATGTTCATCCTATGTATGTCCATGGCTCCATGTGCCCTTCCTTGGTCCTTGCCCATGTTCCTAAGCACAATCACATCACATGCATCAGACAGCAAACTATTCTCAGAAGCTGAATTATACAAGCCTAGGAACGAGCTCACCTGATAATTCAACTGGCGTGTGTGTGCCCTCATCATAGTTCCTTGCCTATCATCTTGTGGATGAGTATTGTGTGTATCCAAGAAAGTGATGTCCTCATCACATACCGCACACAAGAAAAATAGCCATTAGAGCAAAAAGTTAGCTACAAACAGCTCGAGGCCCGGTACTACCGCCAACAAATGGCTGGTACTACTGCAGCCTTCCTAATAGCTATAAAACTAGACGTTACTTGGGCCACCAGTCAGACCTTCCACACAGGGACCAGTCTGACTGCAAAAACTCCGGCCTGACCACTAACTAAAATTTTCGAGGAAACACATCTCTGCAAAAAAATGTACCGCTACCATAGTGTTCATACCGGAGAACCAGTCAGACCGCCAATTGTGAGCCCGTCAGACCGGGGGCCAGTTAGACTACCACTTGTGGGCCGGTCATACTGGGGGCTGGTCAGACCGTAACCATAATGTCAGTCTGACCGGTACACCAGTCGGTTTGCACATCTCTTGTCAGACCTCTAATCTAGTTTGACTACTTATATAGAGCCAGTCAGACCGGTTTTTCCAGAGAAAGCACAAGATATCCATTTTTCCTTGAGTAATTTTCATAACAAGATTGCAATTTGAATATTATGTATTCAGGGTTGGTCATGGAATACATCTGCAAATCTTTTAGAATCATACCATACAAATGGCAACATGGACTTGAACCAATTTACAGATACTTTTGGTCAAACTCAAGTTGCATATACCAAGTCTTTGTATGAGCCTCAACTGTTTTCAAAACAATTGAAAACTCTAGCATCATACCACAAGGAGTGGAAACATGGACTCCAATAATTTACAAAACCCATTCACAAATTTAAAGTCACATGTCACAAGTAGGGCTGTGCAGTTTCAAACCGAACCGAAAAACCGTACCGAAAAAACCGAACCGGTCAACTCGGTTTGACCGGTTTTCGGTATTCGGTTCGGTAGCTAGAAAATTGGCATTTCTCTGATTCGGTTTTTCGGTAAAAACCGAGGAAAAACCGAATTTCCCAAAAAAACCGAACCGCCCGTCACGTCTGCGGCCCGACAGGCCCGATAGGCCCACGCACGCGGGCGGACTTCTACAGATCTGAGCGCATCAGTAGCGCGCAGATCGGCGCCCTCGTCCCTCGCCTCGCCTCGCTAGATCCGCTCGAGTCTCGTAACCCTAGCGGTCCTAGTGCTCCCCCTACTCCCCAGTCCCAAGCTCGCTCGGGCTCGCCGCTCGGCTCCCCAGTCCAGCCTCCTTGGCTCGGTCGGCGGCGCCATGACGGCCACTCGCCTCGCCAGATCCGCACTTCCGCGGCAGCTCACTCTCTCCGACCTCGGTGCTCCCCGGTCCAGCTCGGTCGGCTCGCCAGATCCGCTTCGGTGCTCGCGCCTCCGCCTCCTTCGGTGCTCGACTGCTCCGCGCCTCCGCCTCCTTCGCCCTTGGTTGCTCGGTGGCGGCCTCCGCGCCTCTGCCTCCTTCAGTGCTCTAGTGCTCGTCGCCTCGTCGGGGCTCCCTCTCCCAAGACGCCGGCGTGGAGCCACCGACAGCGCCGTCGAGTCGTCGACTACCAGCCACCAGGTCTTCTCCTCTCCGTTCACTAGATCTAAAATTTTGAATGCTCTAGAGTAATTGAAGATTGGAGATTGCTAGTTGCCTACTACCTAGTCTGTTGTAAATAATGTTGTTGCATACTTGATACTACTTGGCAAAAATGTTTCCTGTTGCATATGAATATATAATAATATTGGTTTCTTGATAAGAGATGCTTAATATTAATATTGTTTCCTGGCAAGTATTACATTTGCATAATATCAACAGTTTGCTTAATATTGTATTGCTCATCTATGAAACTGCCCAACTGCTCAGAAATGCTCACTGTGAAATGTGCTGATATGTGTATTGAACTATTGACATTGTGCTCAACTGCTGATATGTGTATTGTATAATGTCTTTGCGATATCTAGCATCTTCTTGGACTGGAACTTGGAAGCTGGAATCTTTGTTCTTGCTTTTCTTGGTTTCATATTTTACTTTCATTTGTTTTATCTCACTCTCGCTGCTTTGTGTTGTCCATTTGTGAGCACTGTGAGGCATGTCTTTGTGATCTTGTCCGATTCTTCTTTGTGATGCTATGATGCTCAGATGCTGTGATGCTTTGTGGTTTGTGCTTTCATTCTAGGTTTCTAGTAGACTAGTATGGAGAATTGGAGTCTGCTGTCTCTTTGTGATCTTGTCCGATCTTTGTGATGTTGTGATGCTTTCATTCTAGAATGGAAAATTGGAGTCTTGGAGATGAGATTAACGTTTAGCAATTCGCACAAACTTTGGTAACATTTGTATTAACTGATACCGTACCGAAATAAAATGGTATTTACCGATACCACACCATATTCTAGAAAATACCGTATTTCCCGAAATATAAAAACCGTATTTACCGATCTAACCGTATTTACCGAACCGTATAAACCGAAAAAACCGAACGAACAATCCTAGTCACAAGGAACTTACGTATGAGCCACAACTATTTTTAAAACACATTCAAAAATATTATTATCATGCCATGGAGAGAGCTAGAGCAAGTAAATGTGTCATCAACACATGATACGTTTAAGCTACTAGTCGTGACCCCTCTTAATAATACGATATTCTATATTAACAACTCGATCTTTCAACCAAACACCAAGACCGGTAAAAAAACTAGAAACACATTCTTAGTCTAGCTATTCATACCTTTGTCTTGCACATTCTCTTGAAGCTTGATGACACACATATCAACTTCAAGTTTGGGTCTTTGAATTTATTCATCATCACATGACGTCTTTTCTTGGACTTGAGGATGATCAGCCACTTGAAGCCTTCTCAAGTCATCCATCATCGTGGGACACATCTTATCTATCCATCTTAATGAAAATATTAGTCTCACAATTTGATTATCATTAATTACCAAAACATGTCATTAACTCATAATTACGGGTCTAGATCCTTCAATCTCCCCCTTTCTGGTAATTGATGACAATACTCAATAAGCAATGAAGTAGAAATTAGTTTTTTGAGTATACACCTTGTACACAACAAATGCATATTCTAAGATAGACTTTGAAAGTATTAAATTCATCTTATTTGTGCATAAGATGAATTTGAGTTTAATGCTAGGCAAAACTGCAATATATAGAGATAAAACTCTCCCTAAATATGTGCATAAGGATTTAAAGAAAATTCATGCACATATATGTGGATTGTGAATGTTGGCGGAGTTTCCTCCATATTTTTGGATCCGAGGAGACATGACACAATATCAACATAATAAATAATGCTTGCAATAATGCAGTCTACATTATTGCAGTCTACATGTCAAAAATTTCCCAAGAAAATCCAAATAAAATCTAAATAAATTCAAATAAACTACAAATAAATAAATTAGGGCATAAATGGATAGATTGGATATTTTTTGATGAATTTAGAAATTTGAACGGGCTCAATCGGAGTTAGGATGAAGGAGAACGGGCTCTCAAAAATTTTAAATCGGAGAGAAAGAATAAACTGAAATTTTTGGAATTATTTTCCTATTGGAAAAGGGATTTATGACGTCGATGGGGATTTTCCTTTTCGGTTGAATTATTTTTATTGAAAAATCAGTTTATGACATCATGTGGCATCGTACCGGTTTGATCGAGGCCGACCGGTGGGCTCGGTCTCACCGTGGACTAAGTCCATGGACCCAAGGGTGGCTGAGGTGGCAAGGGGAATTGCGTGGCACTGACATGGCAGATGACGGGTAAAATTCTCTGACATGGTGGACAGGTGGCGCACACGTGGAATAGAGGAACTAAGGTGTCTCTCGGGCTTGATGTGGTGGCTGATTGGGCGAACAAGTGCTGGCGTGGCGTGCCACGTGGTGCCATGTGGCGGCCACATCACCCTGGCGTGCCGACGTGGCTCGCCGGCCGGTGGTGTCTTGTGAGACCCCGATGGTCACCGGTGTTCCGTGCACGCCGACGGCGGTGAGGCGGAGGAGGAGAGAAGGTTGCAGTTTCATCTCACTGCGGGCGTAGCTTGGCGGGGTCGTGGGTGGTCGGTGATGACAACATACGGTGGGGCGCATGGGTCTCTAGTGCGGCCGCACTCCGACGCAGGCCGGGGCACTACCGAGGGGCGGCGAGGTCGGGGATGACGCGGTGAATCGAGGCTGGGTCGGTGTGGCCGGGGCGGTCGGAGCGGCGAGGAGAGCTTGCTGGAGTTGGCAGAGCTCGGAGAGAGAGGGTGTGGCGTGGGGAGAACTCAGGCGTGAGGAAAGGAGGAGGCGGGGAGGTGGTGGTGTGAGGTGAAGCGATGCCGAGGGGGCATTTATAGGGGTGTAGGAGGGCGGAGCCGATGCTAATTGCTTGCCGGAGATGGCGCGGGGCGGCGGCCATTGCGGAAGGAAAGTGGAGGTGGTGCGGAAAGGGATTCGACGAAGTGGGGAGAAGTTGGCGCGTGGAATGCGACGGAAGAAAGGAAAGGCGGGGTGGCCGGGGCGAGAAGGCGGAAATCGCGATGTCGGTTGTTCTGCGCTAGGAAGAAGAAGGCGCAGTGAAGAAAGGCATTACAGGTGGGGCCCACCTGTCGACTAGAGCGAGAGAGAGGGGCGGCGGGGATAGGCCGGCATGGGACTTGGCTCAATCTGAGCCGTCCACACGTTGGTCGAGGGAAAAGGCAGGGTGGGAGCACGGAGATGGTGCGGGCAGCGACGTGGGCTGATCTAGGCCACCCACGTGTCACCCAGGGGTGAGAGCGGGAGAATTAAATTTTTGTTTTTCGATTTGATTTTCAGAAAAAGCCGAGGAAATAAATAAGGGCCTAGAAAATAGCAAATAAAGCCCAAAAATTCCTGAAACATTTGCAGAAATCCCTAGAGTCATTTGGACTTACAAAAAAATATTTTCAACTTACTTTGGTTTTGATTATTTTATATTTGCAAAACTTTTTAAATTTTCAAATAGATTTTAAACTCCAAAAAATCCAGAAAAACCAGATAAAAGCCAAATAAATCCAAATAACTAATTTGAAATTGGATTTTTATATAAAATCAAAATATCCTTTTATTTAATAATATTTTTAGATTTTTACTGAAATTACATGTCAAATCCAGCCTTTTTTTAAAGCAGAAAGTCAGGGCAAAACAACGTGGGCTTTTATAGGGACCTGTGTGGTCGAACCGGACAACGTGATCAGAGATCAACGTGGTCGGAGATCTGAGTGGTTGATCCATCCGACGTGGTCAGGGACCAGTGTAGTCAACGATTGGCACTTTCGACCAACTCTTTGTGAGCGGTCCGATCGACTCTGTTTGAGCGTCCGACCAGCGATCAGTACTACTAGCTCTGTTGCGCTTTTCGAGTTTCGGAATGACTGGCTTGTGTAGTGGTACGTTTTTTCCAGAGAGGCACCTGTGTGGAGTCTTCTCAATCCCGAGAAAATCGGTAATTTTGCACAAGTGCTGCGGTACTTTCGATGATCGGTTGTACCAAACTTTGCACATCGAAACTACCAGATTTGACTGCAGTGGCTAATTTTCTAACCATTGTATAGGGGAGTGGAATTGTCAGTCATAAGCCGGTGGTACTTCTAGAATTCCTGTTTTTTCAGGGTTTGGCTTGCAACGGCTAGTTTTTGTAGTGTGGGTATATATACCCCCTTGTGGCCGGTTGGAGTAGAGCTGCTGCATCCTTTGACACTCCTTTGAGTTAGTGTCAGATCCTTCTCTCAATTGTACATGTGTTGCACCTTGTGAGCAAGGAGGAAGGCTCTAAATTTCATGTGTTGTATCTAGAGGTGGATTGAGTATCTACTCGAGTTTATGCATTCATTGCATATGGTGAGAGTCAAGCGAGGGGCTTAACTTATTACTCTTAGAGTTTGCCTACTTTTAGACGGTGTTGGAGGTATCATGTGTGGTGATCTTCTTAAAGAAGGTTGTGAGAAGACATGGCAAAGTTGTGAAGGTTGGAGCTCACCTACTCGGAGCAGGAATGAACTACAACTAGTGAATTGAGATGTTTTGGCTTAATTTGTGGAGCCAGTCTAATTCGTTTGGGCTAATCTCAATGTAGACTAGGAGAAATCGGTAAGTCTCCGATCACCACGGTAAAAAGCAACCGTGTCAGTTGTGGTTTGTTTTCTTGTGCTCAATTTATATTCAAGCAATTTACATTCATAGAATTAAATTGGTTGTTTATCATCCTACAGTTGCTAACGTTGACATAGGCTTATCCTGTTGGTGCACTTAGGTGAACCCGGTTGTTTTAGACGTTATTTGTGTTAAACCTTTTTGAGTTAAGCTTCCGTATTATTTGTTTAGTTTAACCAAATAGAAATTGATAATTAATTAGAGAAGAATTTTTAGACTGCCTATTCACCCCCGTCTAGTCGGCCTCCTCAATCTAACAAGTGATATCAGAGTTTGATCTCTCATTTATTAGGCTTCACCGCCTAGAGAGTAAAAGAATGTCGACTAGATGTATAGTGCACCTAGACGAAGCACCTCTATTTGATAGCACCAATTATGACAATTGGAAAATTCGTATAATTTGTTATTTTAAGGTCATGAACCCGATAATATAGAGGATTGTACATGTGAGATTTTCTCCTTCGTTGGATCTTCTTGCTCCAACAATTAAGGAGGAGAAATGCTCACATCTCGACGGTCAAGCAACTAACGTTTTATTTAGTGCTTTGAGTGTAGAGGTGTTTAATATCATATGCACTCTTGAGAGCACTCATGATATATGGATAAAAATTCAAGATAAATATGAAGTGTCCACCTCATCTGATGAGGATTGTATACAAGAGTGGACATGGGGAGATAAATGCTCAACTTCTAGCTCTAAAGATGAAGAATCCACTATTCCCTCCATGTCAACTCAATGCTTTATGGCTAAAGGTAATAAGAAGGTAAACAATAATGATGACAATGATGCACTTCTTATGATGAGTTGATGAATATGTTAGAAGAGCTAAATGAATTCCTTGAAAAATAAAAGGCTAAATTTAAAATTTTGAGGAAAGAATATATCACTCTTCAAAACAATTATGATGTGCTAAAAGTTTGTAATCCTTGCATATCATCTAAAGTTTGTATATCCACATCTTATGAGAAATTAATTGATATACCTTGTTGCTTACAAACAGATGCTTTTACTTCCTCTATGCATTGTGAGACTAACCTTGTAAAGGAGAATAATGAGCTCAAGGCCTAAGTCACAACTTTGAGAAATGACTTGGAGAAAAGCTACAAAGGGAATGCCTCTCTTGACAAAATATTGGATAGTTAAAGAAAGTCAAATGACAAAAGAGGTTTCGGTTTCACCTCCAAGAAAAAGGTGAAGAGCGTCTTAAAGCAATGTAAAAAATAACTTAACATTGTCAAGTGCTTTGGATGTAACAAGAAGGGCCACTTCGCCTCGATGTGCCCAACAAGGTGGATGACAAGCAAAAGTCATCAAAGAGGAGGCAAAATGGCAATGTGGAAGACAAGAATATAAGAATAGGTATCAATTGCTAAACTTGCTACAATTGCCAGAAAAAGGGACACTTGAGTAAGGATTATCCTAAAGGTATCATTCATAAACCAATTCTTGTTAATGAACACTATTTGATTAAAAAAGATAAAAATGGTAATGTGTTTGCTAAAAATGTTAGTTCACAAAAATTTAATGTTAGGACCATTCGTGTGCCTAAATCTATTATGACTAACATTCATGAATCCAACCAAATTTTAAGTATCAAAATGCGCTTAAATGCTTAATAGGTACTTGGAGAGGCATTGAAAGCTTGGCTTATTCATGAAGAGGTGAACCCACCATATGCAAAATTGGAGCCAAGCTTGAGGATGATCAAGGCATATCATGAACTAATGCCATCTCAGTAACATGTATCTACATTTGATATATTTAGCCCCTAGCCTTGTGTAGGTTGTATTGCATAAATATCATTTAGAAGGGGTGCTCTTACTCTTGTTCTAAAAATTTATTATTGTAATCACGAGCAAGATGTAGTGGCACATTAAGGGAGTGCTAAATCATATTCATGTATATCACATCCCTAAGTATGGCCAAATAAATTAAGTGCTACTATTATTTTTGAAAATTGAGCCATTTAGCCCAAAAGTCAAAATTGAGAAATATTAGTATATCTTTGAAAAACTAGTTGAAAAATATATATAAATGCATTTCAAATGTTTTCCAATGGTTTTGGCTTTAGACAAACTTATTTCAAGTAAAATTGAGTTTCTAACCCAAAACTAGCAATATAGTATCTTTAAACTCAAAAATTAACCAAAATAAATTCTAAAAGGAATTTGAAAAAGTGTTCAATACTAAAAAAAAAGCTAGAGTTGGCTATTTTAAACATTATTGCTATTCAAAAGTTTTCCAAAAAGCCAACTAATCAAAAGTTATTTGGTTTTGAAATTCATCCAAAATCCGAAATTGACCTAAGTGGTCACAATCTAGCGTTCAAATGAGTTTTGTAATTTGAGCTAAAGTAATTGATATATATTATCTCATAAGAGTATTTATAACTCATACATAAATTTTAATGCTTAAGATACCCTCAAATGCTTATTTTCTTTGTAATGTTAAAGTGTTTTATTGAAAATGAATTTGTTTTGAAAAATAAAAGCCTAATTGTTAAAAACTATATCTAAAAGAAGTTTTAATCTTGGCATATTGTTGGAAGTGCTCCACAAGTGGTTTAAGTTTCTTTGTGAAAGGTTTTGGAGCAAGGTACAATATTATATCAACTCTCTCCTCAAAATTCCAATCCTTAGCATGCTTCTAGAAAAATCAGAACTGCCGCTGCACATTCTGTTGTACTTCCATCTTCCGAAACTACCGATAGTGAAACTATGGTACTTTTGATTTCTTTGAAAAATAGCTTATTTAATTCAAAACCTGTTGATTTCAGTTCTATAAACCATTCCCTTTGCTCCTCAAAGTCAAGTTGATCTTTGTTATCATTGCTAGCTACCCTCGAGTAATCTCTTGACTCCACATATCATTTTGATTTTTTTGTGACACACTTTTATCATAAAATAGTATTCTATCTAAGAGCGGTAGAATTTTGATCATCTTGACCTCAGCATGAGTTTTATCCTTGCCTTTACAAGTGATATCATCTTTTTCCTTTTCAAAATGGTATCAAATATTTCCTCTTGCCGAGCAAAACCTTTTCTTAACCTAGCTCTTCCATATAATATCTTTCAAGTGGTATCAATTCTTACAAGTGATATATTTCTCCTAAATTGTATCATCCTTTTCTCTCAAGTGGTATTTCAAGTGATATCTTCTTACAAGTGGTATCCCCTACAAGTTTTATCTAGTGGAATTCATGAAAGATGAAGTGCTAAGTTTGACACTGTGGGATACGAGTTGATCATATAAGTGGAATCAATTACAATTGGTGTCATGTATGCTCTCAAAATGGTATCAAGTTTTACAAATAGATTTAATCATACTTCATATCATCTAAGCTCATGAGTGGTATCTAGTCTCTACAATTGAAACTAATTATACTTGGTATCATTCATGATTACAAGTGGTATTTTTCAAAAATGGTATCTATATCATCATAAGTGGTATAAATGTCAAAGTGGTCTATGCCTTTCATGGAAAAGACAAAAGAACTACAAAAGATTAAAAGGCACCTAGTATAGACAAAAGGCTTACAAGTGGTACATATTATCGACAAAACATTTACAATTGGTATCTTTAATTTTTTTGTGCCAGATGACATAAGGAGAGAAAAGTTAAACAAAAAGGAAGAGATATGAAAAGAGAAGTAAAACAAGAAGAGAAAAATCCTTTGTGTGTCAAAGGAGAAAAAAAAGAAAAGCCAAGTGAAACATTTGTATAAGGGGGAGTTTTTCTTTGTGAAAAACTTATATAGTATTTTAGGCCTACTAAAGCAAAAAGGGTAAAGTATCAATATTAGGAAAACTATTTTACCCATTTGCCTAAAATGTTTTATAGATCTTGTGAATGAATGTGTTTCATTCTTGTTTGCTTCATTTGGTATTCATGAAGTGAAAATTGGTTTTTGAGCTTTTAATGAAAAATCCTTGTACCCTCATACTTTCAAAGTGCATCTTAGCATAACTTTTGAAGGGAGACTACTTTTTCGAAATCTCTTCTTGGAAAAGTTTCTTCGGTGTCCAAATTTCATCTCTACAAAATTTGAAAGTATTTCAACTTCATTTGAGAAAGTTGTGTACTTTTCTCATTTTAACAAAATGCTGAAATTTCAGAACTTGCATGATTTTGAGTAGTTTTGTGAGTTTTGTATCTTTTAGTGTGCTCATAATCTGAGGAAGGAATAATAATGACTTTTGATCCCCTACTATTGACCTATATTCACAAATGTTTTTAGATTTATTGGACATCTGTAGGTCAGGTTTTCAGCTAGCTTTTAAAGTTGAAATGTCAAAATCCTGAAAAGTCTGAAACTTCACATTGGAGTGTGTTTCAAATATACAAGTGGTATCCATTTTCAAAAAGGGAAAATTTCAAAAGCCTTCAAGGTGCTCTCATGAGAATGATTATTTGAATATGTTTCAAATATCTTTTCATCTAGTTACCTCAATTTCCCTCTTGGTCACATATGCTTATTTCATACTCTTTATGTCCAAAATTAAATTAAATCAATTGGTATCAAGCTCATGTGTTGGAAAATCTCGATTTTGACTAAATTTGGTTTTTCCTTGCTTTTTGATGATAAATGCCAAAAGGGGGAGAAGAGTGAATAATAGCATTGTTATTAAAGTGCATACTGCCAAAAGGGAGAGAATAACATTGGTGCTAAAAAAGAAAAATTAATACTAAAAAAGGGGAAATTCTTTATTGTGCTTCTTTATGTTTTCACCTTAGTTGAATTTCCTATCATATGTTCATTTTCATCCAAATGCTATTATTGTTAATGGATTTATCATTCATCACCAAAAATGGAGAGATTGAAACTCTAGCACCATACCACAAGGAGGGAAAACATGGACTCTAATAATTTACAAAACTCATTCGTAAATTTTAAGTCAGATGTCACAAGGAACTTACGCATGGGCCACAACTATTTCCAAAACTCATTCGAAAATATTAACATTATGCCACAGAAAGAGCTAGAGTAAGTAAATGAGCCATTAAGACATGATACATTCAAGCTACTAGTTACGGTACGATATTCTATACTAGTAATCTGGTTTTCCAACCAAACACTATGACCGGTAAAGGACTAGAAACACATGCTTAGCCCTACCTAGTCATACCTTTGCCTTGCACATTCTCTTGAAGCTCGATGACCCACATATCAACTTCAAGTTCGGGTCTTTGACTTTATTCATCATCACATGGCGTCTTTTCTTGGACTTGAGGACGATCACCGTATGAAGCCTTCTCAAGTCATTCATCATTGTGGGACACATCCTATCCATCCATCTTAGTGAAAATATTAGTTCTATAATTAGACTATCATTAATTACCAAAATATGTCATTAACTCATAATAACGGGTCTAGATCCTTCATCGGGGCAGTGCGTGGTTTTCTAGGTAAGGGGGAGGTGACGGGTCATACGAGCACCTCTGCGATGGCGATTTCCCGGCGAGATGGCTGGGGCGGCATGGACCCTCATTTTTTGGGAGGAGGATGCGACTAACAGCGACGAGAACGGTGTCCACGAGGTGCGCATGGGCTTCAGTTCCTCCCTCCATAGCCCTAGTTGGTGTGAGGGATTTGGAAATGGGGATTCGGAGATGGCCTAAGAAAGGAGGTCATGAGGCAAAAAAATGGGCCGAACGCGTAGGGGGAATGGAAAAACGTCATAAGTGGCTACGTGAGTCCTGATCTCATTTACTGATCTTCGATCGGACGGTTGAGATTGACTATATGCATATGTTCACGTATTAGTTCTTGTCCACCAAATATCTTCTCTTGATTAAATTCCTAAATTGGAGGCTACCATGATGTGCGGCTTGTCACCATGATAGAAACACATGTATCATTAGTCCTGAGTCCTGGCAGGAGATTCGGCGCAAAAACTAGGCAACCCAGAAGTCATCGGACCCCGGTCCTCCACGCCACATGCGGACCTACGCCCCAGCCTTCTGTGGACCGTCGCCCAGGCTTGTGCCGCCCGTCGCACGGAGCCCCAAAGCACCATTTCAATCACTTTGAAGCGTGTGGAACGGGTGATGACTGGCCCACATTTCGGAAGGTTCCGAAAGAAGGGAACATGATTCCGAGTTAGTGAGGAGAAAAATGAAAACACTTAGCCATTGTGTTAGTTAGGAGAAAAAGGGAAACATATAATCATATACATGACAATTAGAAATACGTAGTGTAATTAAATTTGGTTTAAAAATTACTATGTCAACTGTTCGTATGCCATATTAAGCTACCAACCTTTTTTTGTTAATTAGGGCCTATTCTTCACTTCACAAGCTGACGACTTTTGGCTTTTGTTACGGTACCTAACTTTCAGACGGAGTATTTTCTTAAGACGGGGTCTACAAGTTAAACGATTTACACATTAAAAGTCCAATATCTATACCAACCAAAATTGCAAGTGAGTATCTGTTTTTCCGTAATCTGTATCATAAACAGCCAAAATTCAAAAATTTCAGTCAAAAGCCATAAGCCGCAGCCGAAAAGAACAGGCCCTTAATCATGCAAGCAAAGTAGCTAACTTTTGTACCATCGCTCTCAATGATGCTCTAGTTTCTTCCCAGTTTGCATTAACACAAAGAGTTGCATTTCAATTTGTCAATTAGAGAGCACTTTTGTCCTTGTACGACTTAGACATGTTATCTTTCATTAGTGATTAAAGTTAAGATTAAAATTACATCATACTTTAATCTACACTCAATTAGTTTTATCAATCATTAGCTGAGTTTGTTTCCACTTATAGCTTATACTACAGTAACTAGCTTTCAAACGGTATATTTTTCAAGGCGATGTCAACATGAAGATAATAGTAAAAAGTGTACTGCGTTTAGTTGTACCGCTAAAATCACATGTAACTATTTTCCTTTACGTCTCGCCTCCCGCGAATAGTCGAATTTAAAATTTAAAGCATAAACCATAAGCCAACGCAAAAAAAAATCCCACCTATTTTTTTGTTTTTTATTTTATCTTTTGAGACGAAACTAAGTACATTATCTACGAGGTGGCTCGTGCACATATCTGGATTGCCGACTAGTATCTCTACTACTTATAAATTGGAGTTGGTGGCAGTCCGTCAGTCCTCTCCCACCCTTCCTCATAAAGAAAACTGCTGGTGACGGGACTCTCCCACCCAAAACCCGTCGCTCTCGCCGCCTCCCCACTAACCCGCTGTTACCTCCCCGATCGAGCCGTGCGCCTCCTCCCTCCCTCCTCCTCCGCCTTTGTCTCCCCACCGAGCCCATGCGCCTCCTCCCTCCTCCTCCTCCACCGCCCGCCCCGCTCCTCCGCCGCCTCCTCCTCCACCCACCCAGCCGCCTCCTCCTCCCCTCGATTTCTCCGCCGCCTCCTCCCTCGATTTCTCGCCCTCCTCCCTCCCTCCTCGCCGCCACGCCTCCCCACCGAACCCGTGCGCCTCCTCCCTCGATTTTCCTCCTCGCTCCTCCTCCACCCCGCACCGCCTCCTCTTCCGCCCCCACGCCGGCGCCTCCTCCTCCCCGCTCCTCTCTACCCGCGCCACCGCCTCCTCCTCCCTACCCCACGCCGCCTCCTCCTCCTCCCCGCTCGTCGCTCCGCCTCACCTTCTTCTCCGGCATCTGGAGCCCTTCCTCTATCTCCACCCTCGAAACCTAGCCTCGACCATAGCCCGCGCCCTCCCTTTCGCCCCAGCGGAGGCGCCGCCCATGAAACCAGCGGCCATGGCGGTACGGAAGCGATGACCGGTGAGGCGTGGGCGTCGCCGAGGAGATGCGGTTCGTCGCCATGCGTCTCCGTAACCCGGCGCACTATTATGAAGGACAAGACGGGGTGGAGGGCTCGGGCGGCGGCGGAGGACAACGAGCGAGGAGGAGTGGATGCCGTCCATGGAGGGGTTCGTGAGGTACCGGTGGACGACAAGCTTGTCTTCGACACCGTCGAGCGGATCGTAGCCGAGTCCACCGACGTCTCCTGTGAGTGAGATTTTTCGTCTCCATTCTTCGCTTCAATTTTGTTCTTGTCGGATGGTCAATTACTACGTGAGTTAGTGTAAATCGTAGATCTTACGCTCCCAAGCGGTACCATGATGTATGCAATGTAATTTTGGTGTAGGAATGCGATTTGTAGTGGCTATTTCCTCATTGGCCATTGGGCGTATGTTGAGTGTTTTATTCTTGTGTTAATCTGTTACTCCATCTTCTTGCCAAAGGTTTCATTTTCCTTTCTCTCTTTTGGGCATTAGAGACTTTGAGTATGATTTGCGTCGGTAGGATGGCCAATTGTGTCGAAGAGGAGATGTCGGGGACGAAGGTGAGATGATAGGAATGCAATTTGTAGTGCCGAGTTGAGGTGTGATGTGAAGAATGTAATTTTTTGACATGATCCTTGTGAGATTTAGGTTGCGGCTCTATCGTTACTTGTCATATTCGATTCAAGTGTGATAATTGGGCGGGAAAGTTAGTAAGTTTAGATGGTTTTTCTCCGACGCCTCGCAATTGATTCTTTTACGTGCCAATTTAGTAGTGCATACGAAATATACAATTTTTTGGTAAGCCAATTTAGTAAGTTCTTCCTTACATGCGGTGCTCTTGAACCAAGGTTGTTTCTTTTGCTTCCGAGACATTATCGTAATGTTGCTTGTTTATATAGCCCTTTATCAATTTAGTTGTTATGAGTTGTCAATGATGTAGTACATTCACTATCACCAAAACGATGTAGTTCACCGATTGCTATGTTTGGTTTACCTTAAATCTTTTAGGTTATGGATTGTTAGTTATGAATTGTCGTGGACGTTTTGATGATCGCCTCTGCTACATCTTTTCGGGATGTATGATGGTATTCTGTCCAATATTGCGGTATAGTATTATTTGTCAATCGGAAGAGTTGACAAGAGGATGTTTGTTACTAGATTTTGTTGTTAATTAATTTATCATATATCATCTAATCTTGGTGTAATTCGCGGCAAAGTAATAATTTGTCCGGTTCTTGGCCATAAATAATTACTTTGTCCACATAATTGACTTCACATTCTAGAATGGATACGTTTATATCAACCGCAAATTTCTATCTTAAGAATGGTCACTTTGCAAAGATATGCCTATTCTTTAAGCGAGTGGAGTGGTTACTTTCTCCTTGCTACCGTAGTTTGAGGCAATGGACAAATTTGGAAATGTAGCGTGAACGCCTTTTCCCAATTTAGGGTGGCACAAATAGTATTATTGTCATTATTATACTATAGCATAGCAAATAATATGTATTATTGTCTCACCGTGATCATGTTTTGTACTTTTGTTTAATGCGAGATTTTGTGGGCATCTTCTTTGCCACCTAACCATAATTTTGATCCCGAGAGAATCGAGCATGGTAGCCGATTAAGGTTACCCGCCACCCAGTGAATGGTCGACCAATGGATGCGGAGGGATGGTCGAACGCAAAGCAGAGGTAATGCAGTTCGAGAATTCTTTGGTTATCGTGGGCTTATGTGCTTGCCTTGTCATTGCATTTAAATAGCATGTATGCCCTAGCGTAAAGAAGGGAATGCATATGGATTGTGGACCTTGCATCTTCAGATTGCTGATTTAGTGGATGTTGTGCATATCCTGTAGTCAATTTTTCAAAGGTTGTCACCTGTCGTTAGTTCTCAGCAATGAGTTAATCATCAAACATGGGATTAAATAACCTGACTTATGCTAATGAGTGATCATGAAGATTATTTCTCCATATTGGTTTATCAGATTAACCATTGCATGTATAAGTATTTGTATCCTCTCTTCAATGCTTATGTTGTCAACATCTCTTCAACATATTGATGGGGAAATATTCTCTTTTTCCGGCATATGGGGTTGTACAAGCATCTTCTATGGGTGGAATGGAGCTCCAAGACTTTCTGCACCCTGTTGTCAAGAAAGTTGTGAGGCTAGATGTTCCTATGGACAAGTATCCTCATGTATGTATGGCTTTCTTTAGTGCTTTCCTTTTAAGTTTCTTCAATGTGTTTTGCCATATCATGAATGATTTACACTCTTTTGGTTGTTATCAGTACAACTTTGTTGGCCGTTTGTTGGGGCCGCGAGGAAACTCCCTGAAAAGAGTTGAAGCTTTGACTCAATGTAGAGTTTATATCCGTGGACGTGGTTCAGTGAACTCGACACAATCTGACATTATACTGTTAGAATTTTTTGTTCTAGCTATGTCTATATATTTGTGTGATTTGTCATGGATCCACAGAATTGCGTGTATCATAAGATGTGGATTTGATTTACTTTCAGTTTTGATCCAACAATCATTACGTTCTCTGAGAAGAAAGACAAAGATTTAGTAGATATATGTCATATGACCATAAGACAAAGGCCTTTACCTTTCCCTTCCATATGTTTATCCTGTGAGTGAACTGTCATGGGACTCAATTCCTTTTGCTAATCTATATATTCATCTCAACATTTTTGCCTTTTTTGCTACTTTGCTGTATCGCAAGGATTCAGCCAAGGTCCTCATCGTGTTAATAAACTGCAGTTAGGTGTTTTTGAGCTAGGAGCTTTTAACAATTTGATTATTCTATCTCTCCTCTCTTATTTTAGGCTTTGGTGAGTTGAATGAATACCATGGATAAGTCTTCTATCTGGTGATTTGAGCTTACGTAAATTAGTACCACAAAATTTGACCTTTTTACTGTTATGGTACTCCAATTCTGAATTTAAAGTGCAAGATCTGTTGTTTTCTATCAATGATGCATAGCTTTCAGAATGAAAGACATTACTTGCTAAGTAGCTATGATCATGAAATCCTCTAGGATAGCTACTAATTATAATGTGTTCTCAGTGATCAAACAAAAAAATCAGACACTTTTGTAAACTTGGGTTAGCTGATTCTCACTTTTCTTACAGTAAATTTTGGTACTCCGTTGCAACGTACGGGCACCTTATGACCGTCTAGGTTTGCTCGGAAATATCGTAGTAAATGTGAACATTATTCAACTATCTAGAGGTCAGAAGCGGACAATTTTAGACGCGTACAGGCTAATTAACCATTAATTTGGACCCAGTTAACCGAATGTCAAAGGGATGAATGATGATGAGTCTCTTGAGCAAAATTGACAAATCACGTTGTTAGGATGCAGCCGATGATTTGCATCACTTTCTAGAAATTCTCCTGGGGCCCACTTCGATTTGTAGGTGCTTTATTGCTAATCATCGAAGCACATGCTTGTAGGGGTTACACACATACCTACCCATTGATAACCGGGGGACTCCCCGCCCCCTCGCGCTAGCCACGTCGTCCTGCCCGCGCGAGAGCCAGCGCACGCGCTGCGTGTGACGCGAATCTTCGTACAGTCTGGGGTGGCAAATTGCGAAAAGGCCCCCGTGTTTTCCCGAATATATATTAAGGTGCCTGGCGGCGGTGATGAAGAGCAACGGTGCTCTGCAGGCTCCAGCGTGGCGAGGCCATCACCACCACGCCCACCATCAGTAGCAATATGGAGGAGGTTGTCTTCAAGAAATCCGATTCGAGTTCTGCACATCTCTCTCCTTTCTTCTCCTGTCTTCGCCCGATTGCATGATTGATGTTTCTTCTTTGTTTGTTGAATTTATGCCTCTTTTACAGTAAATCAGATATTGATGTCTTTTTCAGTGGCTCTGCTCAGTGTGAAGGTTAATATGTTTGTGTGAATTTTTATGGATCAACTTTCCTGTTGATGCCCATTGATATTATGCCGTTCATTTAGATTACAGTTTTTAGGATTACTTTTAGTAGATGCATTTCCGACTGACCATTAATGTGTACTGAAACAATTATCATCTAACATTCCTTATTTCCATTCTTTTGTTCCTCATCACTTCTCCTCAGGCAGGCCAAGCATCCCCGACTGCAGTGACCCCTTGCTACTCCTTGACCTCCAAGAAGAGAAAGGATGTTATTGAAAAACAGTTGTAGTTTTGTTGAATAATGTTATGATGTGTCGATCACCATCAACATACTTCCTCACTAATGCATATCTTGTTTAACATGCAATCACGCATGCACCTCCTAGCTTGTATAACTGATAATCTATTTTACTTCTTTCAATCATACCTTTACTTTATCAATGAAGTACTTTCGGGATCGGCAGCTTTGCTCTTGGCAATCCTCCCTCTCATATTCTTATGAACTTCTCTACCTCTCATAAAATAGAGCAGCAGCGAATTGACTTCCTGAAGCGGATGGAGGTGAAACACATGGAGAACTTCGTCGACGCACATGTGAAGCTCGCTAGGGTGAAGCACTCCAAGAAGATCGGAGGGCTGCAGTTGATGGTACCGGCAAATGAGCTGGTTTCCTCCATCGCCAGTCGCCTTTCCTCTCCACCTCCACCTACCTCGATCTTTGAGGAAGGGTTAGGTAAAGTCCGATTCGGCATTTTAGTTTTAGATTAATAGCCCTTGATTATTGCTAATTTTTTTAATCTTTTGCTATTATAATGTTGTAATGCTACTGTGGATGTGTTAACAGTAGCGTGTTGTGAGTTAATGTTTTAGCGATTGATGACGGGATCCCATCCACAATTAAATGTTGATAAGTGGAATTTTAGTGTTATATTCGTTTGGTCTTAATAGTGGGCAGGTCTACAAATGTTAATTTATCATCTGGTGAAAATTTGTAGGTATTTTTTTGTTATTGTTAGAAATTTAGTTTAGAAAATTTAGATGTAGAAAATATATTTTAGAAAATTCAGATGTAGAAAATTTAGTTTAGAAATTTAGCTTATAAAATTTAGTTTAGAAAATTTAGTTTAGAAAGTTTAGTGTAGAAAGTTTAGTGTAGAAAATTTAGTTTAGAAATTTAGTTTAGAAAATTAGTTTAGAAAATTTAGTTTAGAAAATTACTTTACAAATTTAGTTTAGAAAATTTAGTTTCGAAAATTTAGTTTAGAAATTTTAGTTTAGAAATTTAGTTTACAAATTTAATTTAGAAATTTAGTTTAGAAAATTTAGTTTACAAATTTAGTTTAGAAATTTAGTTTACAAAATTTAGTTTAAAAAATTTAGTTTAGAAATGTAGATATAAAAATTTGTATAGTATTTTTATGTATTATTGTAGAAAATTTAGTTTAGAAAATTTAGATGTAGAATTTTTTATGTATTATTGTACAAAATGTAGTGTACAAATTTAGATGTAGAAAATTTAGTGTACAAATTTTGTATAGTATTTTTGATGTATTACTATAGAAAATTTAGTGTAGAAATTTAGATGTACAAAATTTAATGTCGAAATTATTTTTAAAAATTTAGTGTACATATTTACATGTAGAAAATTTACTGTACAACTTTTGCAGGTATGACTCGTGATGGACGTGACTCCGAGTGGCGGTACCAACTATTGGACGAGCACGTGGACCGCGCGCACCGCGCTTCCCGTCGTGCGCCGCCACCGGGGAGCACGGACGAGCCGCCTGAGCTGGGAGTGGTCCGGACACGCACACCTCGCGTGGCATGGGGACTCGACCCCCGTTGGACTGCCAGGTTTCCACTACGCCAGCGTTTTAGTTCTTTCATAAGAACGTACAGTGCTGACCTTCACTTTGTAGGCTGCGGGATGCCGGGTTACTCCCTCTTGCCCGGATGGTGCAAACCACGGAGGAGGATGGAGCCGCCTTGGCCGCAGGCGAGGACGAGGCGGGCATGGAGCGATCACGACGCTTCCCGTTCGACCGTTCCCTGCTGATGGCTTTGGTGGACCGTTGGCGGCCCGAGACGCACACTTTCCACCTCCCATTCGGGGAGATGACGCCGACCCTGTAGAATGTGTCCCTGCTCCTTGGCCTTCCGATCGCGGGAGGCGCTACCTTCCTACGGAGGCCTCGGCCGAGTGGCGTGCTGACCTGCTCGGAAGATTCCAGGGGGTCATTCCACTAGCCGATGACCACCACATCTTCGAAGAGAGTCAGACCCATGGGCTGACGCTGAGGTGGCTCGCACAGTACCGGGTACGTGGTATTTAAAATCGACCGTGTCTTCGAAGCTCTTATTTGTGCTATTACATACTAATTTTTGATGTTTGCATTCAGGTGGAGCGCATGGATCCACAGGCAGACGATTACCAGGTCTCGCGCCACTTGGAGGCGTACGTGCTGTGGCTGTTTGGTTGGGTGCTCTTCACCACCAGCCACAGCAACTCTGTGGATGCGCATCTTATCGCTTATGCGAAGGCGATCGCGGACGGCGAAGCCCCCAGGTCAGCTGGGGATTAGGCGAACTCTGTGCGATGCGTGCACGAGGATCAAGGCAAACTCGATCCTCACGGGCTGTCCACTGCTACTGCAGTTGTGGTCGTTCGAGCGCTTCAGCCTCGGACGACCTGTGCTAGACGACATGGGTCCGTACGGGGCGGAGATGTATCCGGAGGAAGATGTCGAATGGCCGACGATGGGTTCTCTCTGGTGCCGTTGACGAGTAAGTATTATCACAGTCAACTATTTCTTTCTTATTCATAATCGTCATACTAAACAACTTGTCTTTCTTGTAGGTACAGTTCGCGCATGTGCAGGTCACGCGGGCGTACCTACCCTTTGTGGAGCGCCGACCGCCTCACGGTAAGACGACGTGCGGGGGAGCCTTATGCGATCGGCGGTGTAGGCCCGTGCTCCTGATGGGCTGTCCGCACTTTGCTGGCGTGACCGGGCTTTCTGGCTCACCGGCCGGAAGCTCGTGTACGATATCTACGTGGAGGACTACTCACCCCAGCGAGTCATGCGGCAGTTCGGGCTACGGCAGGCGCTTCCTGTACCAGTCGGACCACCGCTTCCGCGGGCCGTGCACGCGTGAGTGATCGCTTCTCATAAATATGTACGTACTTACTATTGTGTTCGCAAGTACTTACATTACTGTGTTCTTAGGCACAATAGAAAGGGAGTTAAAAAAGGCACGGACTGGTCGAGGAAGATGCAGCCCTGGATTGCGCAGTGGGAGCGTGCGTTCCACGACCACGTGGAGGAGGAGCGCCCATATGACAGCGCGGACTACGCGAAGTACCTGATCTGGTACCCGGCATGGACACGTACCAGGCTGGTATATGTCGTAGACCCGCCAGCCACACACGTCGCCGCTCCCACAGACACGTACCCGGCGCATCTCGCGCGCGACGCTCACATCGCGGTACGTTACATGTAATTTCTAATATTCTCAAATGGCAATATCGCTTTGATGATGGACCCTTTTATGTCTTTTTGTCTAGGCTGACGTCGATTCTGCGCTGTGGACCGATTCCGCCGGAGTACTGCAGAGGCTCACCATAGGTGCGGAGTTCAGCCACGAGGAGACCATCAGTTTTGCGCGTCGGGTGGAGGCCGGGTGTAGACGTATCGTTAGCCTACTGTCCTGCACGAGGCTACCGGCGGTCTCTACACCCACACCCTGTGCTCCGACGGGGCGTCCACCAGTGCCACCCCGACCAGCGTGGCACTACTCCGGAGGTAGTACGTGGACACGCCCTACACCACCTCACTCGGAGCAGCCATGGGGTTCTGCCTGGGCATGGCAACCTCAGCAGCTCTTCACGTCTCCTCCGCAAATCCCCGGCTTCCACACGCAGGGGGTGTACTCTGAGCAGTACGCCCCTCCTCCTACCTCGATGGCGCCAGCTGCGGGTACACATCGTTCGATCTCGTTTTTATCCCAAGGCGACATGCAACGAACTAACAATATTACTATTGCAGGTCCTTACCATCCGCATGCACATTGGGTCTCCCTGGGCCCCGAAGATGTAGACCAGTTTTTTGCGGACTGGTTCGGGCCGTCTTCCGACGCAGCACCGGAAGTTCTCTCTGGCAGTGCCCTCCCCGGTGCACTGGAGGGCACACAGCCAGAGGTGCAGCTGACTCCACCAGCGCAGGGGCGAGCGCGGTGACGGGGCACCTCAGGGTGGCGAGTGAGGGGTGATGCCGATGCTATATGTTACGAATGTAATGAAAAAATACACAGCATGTTACTCACAACTATATTATGAAGTTTATTTAAATTCAAACAAGCCTATTATCTCTTCTTTTCGCATTTAATCATTCATATATCAAGTCATCTAACAAATATTAACATACCGGTTCTTCACACTGCAATTCTCAGCGTATGTCACTTAACAATGTATGTATCAATCGTTCTACGGTCAATCTTTCGTACAAAAAAGTTTCTAAAATTTTTTACGCACCTACAATATACAATGAACATAAACTTTTATTACAACTCTACTATATTTTTTACCAGTTTAAAACTACAAAATTCACAAAAATTAAAACAATCACGGAGGTTCATGCAGTCGCCTAAGGGGGGCGACTGCATGAAAGTCACCTAAAGGGAGGGCGACTGCATGAAAGTCGCCCCACGGGAGGGCGACTAGATGCAGTCGCTCCACGGTGCGGCGACAGATATTGTGTCGGCTTCTGGTTGGGCGAAAGGCTCCAGTTGCTTAATCATTGGGCGACTGGAGCCTATTTTTGTAAAAAAAATCTTTCGTGGGTATATTTCTGTAATTTCGAATAAAAAATGGATTATCCGTACAAAAAATTCTAGGAAGCGCCATATAATTTCTCATTTTTGACATGTCTGATGCCTTTCTTGACTTTGTTTGGTTGCGTTAAAACTAGAATGGCCTTTTGTTTCCGGTTCCCCTTTACATTCCAGTTTATCTAGGGTATGCAAGAACCTATTTCAGTTTCCTTTTTTACATGAATTTTGCATTTGTTCGGGATCAGTATGTACTACTAATACCAACTTGTCTCTAAGGATTTTTTATTTAGAAAAGTACTTTCAATTTGTGGGTCGTAATTACTTACCAAATAAATTTTATGTAAATTAAAACTTGTCTCCATGTGACGCTAGCTTTATGTTTGTCATTTCATTGAATATGTAAGGATAAAAACAATTTTCTGCACAATAGGGATCGGGTAACCTTTATACCACTACCCTCTCCATTCTCACGTACTTTACTTTTTAACTAAACACATATGCCAAGAAAAATGCCAACTGCCAAGTATTTGTAAACAGTGTTCTAAAAAATATTTGTAAACAAAAAGTATGTCAAGTGTCTGAGAACGTCGAGAGTACCCTCGTAAGATGAGCCTGTGGATTAGCGGTGGGAGCGAGGGTGATTGTTCCTAGAGATACAAACAGATCAAATACAGATAGATAATAGTTTTTATCATATTTGTTTTCATATTTTTTCTCAGATACGAATATGAATACCTCGGATACGAATACAAATACAAATAATAACAAATACGGATACGAAGCGAATACGAATCGAAATAAATACGGTTACGAATATTTATGGGAACATAAAAACCCCTTACACTATACATCAAAATCAATGAAAACACATAAATAATTTATCTTGTCAAAACATTAATGAAATCTAAACAAGCATAAGTATTTTTATCCACAATAGTCATACCATTGTACAAATTTTAAATCTTCAAATGTCAGTTAATTTTTTCTAAAGTCTTAAATAATTTTTAATGGATTTCTACTATTTTACATGTGACTAATAAATTAATTAAGAATTTAAATTTACATCATAATGATTTAAATGGCAGTACATCATTTTAATTGATACAAATTTTAATCTACCGACAATACTAGATTTATTTTTAATAAACATAAATATTTGCTAGTAGTGTTTGTAATTTAATATGACTAGAGAACCTAATGCCTAATGGTAATGGAGGTTTATGGCTTGGTTGGGCTAGTGGGCTAGTGGCAGGGGAGATAAGAGAGGCTAGTTAGGCAATATTGGGTGAAATCTGGATATCCGACTCCGTATTATCCGGTTAATCCGTATTCGTATTCATATTCATATTCATCAAATATCAGGCCTATTGTATTCGTATTCGTTTTCGACAAAAAAAAATCTGTATTTGTTTCCGATCCGAGAACTATCTGAAGAAAATTCGATCCGACACGATCCGTATTCGTTTTTATCCGAATCGGTCGGAAACTATCCGAGCCGTTTTCACCCCTAGTTATTCTCACTTGTTTTATCTCTAGCATCAACACGGTGCGCCATATTTATTTAGAGTATACATATATATGTGCATTAAGTGAAAAAGCATGAGTCCATGCTTCGTGATGTTGTTGAGTGTCCATAAAAAATTGTAGGGTGTATAGTGGGCGCGCAAACATGTGTACATTGTGCATCCTCTTTGTATTCTCTCAAAAAAAATATTTAGAAGAGCTGTGTATGCCGGTTCTTGGTACACAAACGATGGTATTGATCCGCTGAAATGTTACACATCTATCTTGTTTGTTTTTGCATTTGCCATCTTTACCGTTTCCTCCCAAAATTTGTCGCATGAGAACGTCCATAATAGATGCATGCACTATGTACATTTTCCTTCTCTGTTCTTCACTGATTCTTGATACTAGACTAAAACCCCTCACTGAAGCATTTATACCACTGGTAATTTCAGTTATTGACTTGTTGTTCAATACAGTAGATAAATGTCCAAAGCAAGTGGTAGTAGACTTTGAGGAATCTCAGATATTCCCCTTCTTTCTCCTTCAAATTTTTGTCTCCTAAATTCTAATTATTGCTTCATGCTTACAATTTTGATTCTTTATGCTTACAATTAGCCAGGAAGCTGGAAGAGGAACTTGACAGTTGGCTGCGGGCAGCTGGTCTCACCAAGTCTCCTAATGTTAGGGCAATAATTGCGCCGTAAGTTGTTATTTACTGCGGCAACGGCAAGGTAGAGTTCTGACGATTACTGTTATCTTGTATAATAAGCTTTACCTGTCACTACAGCCATGCTGGTTATATGCACACGGGGAGCTATGCAGCTTATGCTTTTGGCAACATCGATCCTGCTAACTTGTGAGCTACTCCCACAGTTCTTATTCAGATGTCGTTTTGTCAGAATATGAGCAGTCAAATTTTTAAAGTTTTTACCACTACCACTTCCCACAAATATATATTTCCACGCTACCGCTTTTTGCTCCTAGTATTTAACATGTTACTACTGTTTTATCCTAATATTTCCATGTCTTGTAGCAACACACAGTTCTTGTTGTATTGGCAGTACCGCAATACCATGAATACGAGGGAGAGTACCACCAATCTATTTTTACATGCCAGTCAACATGTTTACTGGTCATTCATTAGGTGAAAAGTCGGGAAGGCAACCAAAGGATTCAAAAACTGGTTATGGGAAAAAATATTGGACGCTGGCTAGTAACCAGTTTTCTACCGAATAGTTTCGATTATCAAATTTAATTTTAATCTGTCGGTTACCGTACGGTTTGACTAGTTCCCTATGGTTACTGCTCAGAGTTACTGTTCATCTATGCAAATTTATATTTTTTCTCTCAGTTTTCTAGAATTTTTAACACTAAACAACATATGCGAATGGATATACTAGCCAAATCAATCGAAAATAGGCCAAACCACATGTCGATGCCAGTAGCTACTGTGCTACCAGTACCCACCGGTACGACCAGTAATTGGCTGTAACAGGCCAAATTTCTTAATCTCTGAAGACAACTATCTTGAAATGCAAACTCCATATATGAGACTTCTACTTGTAGCTGGCTTCTCAATGAAATTGGTGGACCCCTCTTACACAATTGGATTACTTGCGTCGCTTAGATTCTTTTTTTTTAAAAAAATTACTTGATCATATTGACTGTCAAAATACCTAATGTTTTCTGAATTTCATTCAGTTCTCGGGTGTTTCTGCTCAGCCCTTCTCATCGCTACTACACTCCAAAATGTGCTCTAACAAGAGCTACTGTCTACAGCACACCGATTGGGGATTTGCCAGTAGATCAGGAAGGTATTGAGCTTACTCAATCCAGATGCATGAACTCGTCCCTTTCAATTTTGGCATTGCTTACTCTGTTAATCATTCCAAATGCATGAACTATTTTGTTTCATATTGATGTCAATATTATTTGAAGAATGCTAAAAAACTTTTGACAATATTCTTTAGACCTATTTTTGTCATCCGTTGTTCTTCTCTGGCGAAGCTGCTGGCCGCTGACGCTGCCAATTGCACTGAACGCCGAATGCCCCTCAGTTTCGTTATGTTAAGGTAATGCATCGGAGGTGTCGTCACACCTCACCGAAGGCGACTGCAAGGAACAGCGGCGAAGCAGCGAGGGCACCGTTGGAGAGGAGGCAGAGGGCTCCATAGAGGAAGAAGATGGGCAAGGGAGGGAGTAGCTCGCCGGAAAGGAAGAAGATGAAGGCAGAGGCGAAGCAGCGCTAGAGAGGAAGCCATGGGAGGCAGTTCGCTGATCGCCAGTGATGGAGGAGAAGCACCAGAGAAGTGATGATGGAGGAACGAAGAAAAACAAAGAAAGGGATAAGGTATTTGTGAGTGAAGGGATAAAATGGCCTGCCCATATTGTGGTTATGGATTATAGATTTTGGCTGAAATTGAATAGTAGTGACTGAAAAAAATAACTTTAGAAAGAGTAAGTGGTGGAGAAAGTGAGGGAGAAATACGTACATGAGATGGAAGTGAAAGGAGTGGGGTGTATGATGTGTCAGTGACGTCCTGTCTTCTTATCTTGGAAGCGAAACGGGAGGGAAAAGTTTAGAGAAACCGCTTTGAAAATTTAGATGCTCATATTAGCTTCTACTTTTTTTTAAATAGAAGATAGAAGTATAAGACAATAAGAACAGATCTAAAGTTAAAGTTAGATGGGGCTGTTCACTTTTTTATTAAGTTGTGAACATGCATTCTATTCGAGTAGGTTTGCCTGGTTTGCTGCTGCCAGTGGGCCTAGGTTGCCGTCGAGCCCGACTGTGCTGCCTCCTACCAGGGTTTAATCTTTCGTCCTCAAAAATAATTCGCCAGTGAATGAAAGCAACGAAAAACAAAATTTCGTCCGTTTTGTTCAAAAATTCAGACGAAAATTTCAAATTTTTTGATGAAATTTAATCAAAATTTAGTTAAAATTTAGACAAAATCTAAATATAGAAATTTCGGCCAAAATTTGTCTGAATTACTGTGCTTTCAGATGGCAACAAAATTTCGTTGTTTCGGACGAAATTTCGCCGTAAGATTCAACCCTGCCTCCAACCCTAGTTATTTTTCTTTGGCATTTCTGGGTTTTATTCACTGACCAGATGCAAACGTGGCGATCAAAATTGTTATGTTTTGCCTATTGTGAAGTCAACATCTAGTTTAGCAAAATCATGTTATATCATCCTCCAACAAGCAAAAACCACCTTCAAAACTGATGCTAGATGGTGGTTTGCCTAGGTTGTCATTGAGCCTGACTATGCTGCCTCCAACCCGTCATTTTTTGGGGGGCTTATCTATTTTTATTCACTGACCAATTGTAAACATGGCAATCACGAATTGTTATATTTTGCCTGTCGTGAAGTCAATGTCCAGTTTGGCATAATCATATTACATCATCCACCAACAAGCTAAACCACCTCCAAAACCCCTGCTAGTTATGTGCTCTATACGTTTAGGGGGTTAGATGCACAATGAATAAAATGCATCATAGATCCCTAGACTTAGATGGGTGCGTCATTTGATCCCTGAACTTGAGAATCACACTTTTATGTTCGTCAACTTCTAAGTGTGTCGTGGCAGGTCCAAACCTGACTTAATTATGACATGGCATGCTAACCTATTGTAAGCTCAAGTTTGACTGCGCGCTTGGTAAGTATTATCAAAGAAAAGTACCAACTGTTGCAGTTTGGAGTCAACTTTTCAAGAATGAACTCGTTCGTATGTACACTGCGTCAGCACAGACAACAATTTTTTGATTGGCAAGATTCCATTTTTTTATCTTGTAATTTCCTTCGTGGGTTGTACATTCTATTTTTCTATTTCTTTTTCTTTCTGTGCATAAACTCCTTATTTTTATTAATATATATACTGTAAGGGCCTCTCAAATTGTCGTTCCGTTAGAAAATCAAAGAAAAGTACTAAAATTAGTCTAAAGACATAAATAAACTTCCCTTTAAATCTGAAGACACCAATATTATGTTGATTTAGCCTGACAATAATGTGGTCAAACAATGATTCAGATTGAGCTAACGTGTTATACCATCTCTAATTATCAATTAAGTAAGAATTAGACCTCCTGTTAACGCACGTGTACAAGTTTAGACCTGATCAAGTGAGGACGGGAGCAACTTCAAATCAAATTGATTCATTCCTAGAAACATGAGGATCACAAAGGAGTCCCCATACGCAATTACAATCAGAGAAATGATTACATGCTCATCAACTCATCCTCTACCTCTCTCAAGTCTCAAGAAAACCAAGAACACTACATGCTTGGAGAGGAGCACGGGAAAACACACAGAGAGGAGACACACACCAACAGCACTCTGCCTCTCTCAACCACTAAAGCCCCAAAGCAAAACAACCTCTCCAAAGGCCATTTTGACTAAAGCAAAACCCTAACAACCCCTCAAATCCATAGAGTACATACATACAACCAGGAACCCTACCCTATTTATAGCCTTTGGCTAACGGGTCTCCAACCCGTTATGCCCGCTAAATCCCGAACGGAACCGCTTCCACCTGTGCAGCTTTGCACTTTTACCGAAACGCCCCTCCTGCACCTTCCGGGAAGCTTCCGCATTCCTTGTCGTCCAAGCATCGCAACCACCTCGAGTCCTCACCGTCTTCGGCATACCTCGACCATTCTGACCTCAGCACCGCCTGCGCCTAGTCCGGTCATCCGTGCCTCGCCACGACTCCACCTCGACATCCTGCAGCCATCATAGACAAGAAACACATCACATAGCACCATTCGACACATGTAATCAAAACAAACTCATTAGAGATATCTTAAACATGCACAAGCCAAAATCTGTCGAAACAAAAAGAATAAGCATCTTAAACCCATATGACCAGATTTGACCAAGTCCGACCGAAACTGATTGCACCACACAATGACACGACACGAACCTCACAAACCAAACTCGACTTTCCTAAAACCGATGTCAATTACACATCACACACTCGGGGTCACCTCCACATGGTCCATCAGAAGGAATTTTAATTCGCAGGGGCAAACCCAATCGGATCGAAGCGGCTCCGGATCGGGGCATGTACCTATGGGAATTGATGGGCGGCTCCTCAGATCGGAGATCTGCAACGACAAGGCTCCCCGATGGCTCGGCCGGCGGTGTGGTCGGTGATGAGGTGAGGGGGGGAGGGAATGGGAGGAGGACGAGGCGGTGTGGGGTAGGGTGGGAAGGAGGAGGCATGTAGGGCAGGGAGGAGGCGGCGGAGGTGAGGGTGGGGAGGGAAGGAGGCGGTGTCGTGTGAGATATCTATCAGACAGTAATCTAATGGAAATCGAACGGGTGAGACAAGTTTTTACCCCTTGAAAGTGAACGTAGTGGCTCATTTGGCTTTTGCTTTAATAATATAATATATACCAATCAAACATTCTGGTTCACTTTAAGGACCATTCAAACTTCCATGATTGTTGAGTGGTATTTTGCGAAGTTTTTCTTCATCTGCTCCCTATACTTCTTAAAAACAAATCATTTTAGACATTGACATGGTTCCCAAAATATAACTTTAACCATCAATTACTACTATAATATATTTATAAAACCCAATAAAATCATAATATTATGAAAGTACTTTTCGGAACGAATCTACACACATGATTTTTCATGTACCTAATCTAAATATTTAAAAAGATATCGAGAGCCAAGATTTCAATAGTTTTATGGCCCACATCTCAAAACAACTGGTTTTTGTGAACTAGAGTACTATATAGGTCTCTAGATTCTTGCTACTCCCATAATAAAAACATTTTTTTGAGAAGCATCTTGTGAACAATCTTAATCCAATTAGAATTCATTTAGAATCCTCAATCCTTGTAGCACACTTCTTCAAGTTCTAATAGAATTAGGATATGAGTCACCGTATGTCAACATAATATCCAAATGTATTTTAGCCTATTCGAGGTTTGAACTCAAAGCTTTGACCTTAGGTTGAGCTCGGCTTGATTTGGCCTCGGACTGAACTTCAGTTAATTTGAGCGAAGCTCAAATAGCTTATTGAGCTCGAGCTATCGAGCAATGTTTACATCCGTACTGTTTATACATGCCTCATTTACTCATTATGAGAATGCCTTTTCAATGATCTCATTCTATCTTGGTTATCACTTCATGAACAATACAGATACATTCTTATATTCTAATGCTTTTCAGTCAACGAAGAACTCAACACTACAGGAAAGTTTGAAATTATGGACCTTAGTGTGGATGAAGCTGAACATGGCTTCGAAATGCTTTTACCGTACCTATCCAAAGTCTTTCAGGGGTAATTGCTTTGCTTTATTCATAAGTTCATATCCATCTTACCATCTAGTATCCCTCTTTGAAGAAAGAAAATACTGATTCCACACGCTAACTTCTCTGTGCTCTGTCTTTTCATGTTGATCTGACAGGCATACTGTAAAGGTCGTCCCTGTCCTTATTGGTACCCTTGACTCCCAGAATGAAGCCATGTATGGGCAGGTGCTCTCTAAATATGTTGATGATCCAAATAACTTCTTTGTTGTTTCCACGGACTTTTGCCACTGGGGATCTCGGTAAGAGATTAATTTCTGTTACGCCTCCTTATTTGTGCTTCGTGCTTGTTTTGAATGGAAATGGACATTCATGTATTATGTATGTCTTGGTCAATTTAAGTTAAGTAAACTGAATATATATAAAAATCAGTAGCGAACCACATGATCATGTAGCTTGAGCAAAATTTCACCTTCCTGCGTCACCTTGTTCAGATTTTCAGATAAAATAACTTATCAGACTATGCCGCCAAATGTGGCTATTTTGCTATCTGGCGTCACAAAAGGACAAACCCCACGTCTCCTCCCACACCATTTCAAACATTGGAAATAGTTTTTCTTTGCAACTGCTGTTAAAGTCCGTTAGCATCTCATTAGCACAAAAGCTTCCCTAGAGACATTTACTAGGGACATATCTAAATTCGACTTTCAAAACTAACAATTTATCAACTAAGCTCTTTTTTAAGGCACATGAAAAATTACGACAGAAGTTTTTTTCTGACATTCACACCGTTTAGGCCCGTTTGGAACGCAAGTATTTCGCATGAAACAGTTCAAGCTCCATCGGAATCGGAAAATTTCCCCTGTTCCAAACGGAGTCTTGACTGTCGCAGCTGTTCTTTTCGTTGCATCGTGTGGTACACTGAAATGCTCATCCGATTGCAATCTCAGGTATAACTACACATACTATGACGAGAACCACGGTGCCGTCCATAAATCTATCGAGGCGTTGGACCGCATGGGCATGGAAATCATAGAGACCGGTGACCCCGACGCGTTCAGTCAGTACATGCAGGAGTACGAGAACACTATATGTGGACGCCATTAATGGATTGCGCGAAGGCTACGATAGCAGAAAACAAAACTTTTCTACCACGCACACAAGAACATCATACTTACGGAGGGATCATGGATCGTTACCACTAGACGCGCAGCGCAGCGGAAGAAGAGTTGGAGAAGCCGATCCAACCACGGCGTCGAGGTAGTAGTGGAAGTAGTCGATCGTCCCGAACCGATCGTCTCCTCCACGCGATCAACCACACCACGAGCAGATCCAATCAGAGGTTGTTGATGCCGATCAACGCCGCAACGGCAGCGCCTCCACCGGTATCCACACGTCCGGTCGGAACGCCGATCGCGAGTGTACCAAGACTCATGAGCGGCTAGGGTTTGGCTCGGAGGTGGCGGCACGGATTAGCTCGGGATTATCGGTGCGTTCCTCACCCCTCCTCCATATATAGACCTCCTCACTTGGGCCTCGTGGACCGAGGCCCAATAGGAGTCTATCCGGATCTCTATCCGAATTGAGCCCATATCCGAATCACATTCAATTAGTGTTCCAACCCGTTAAGTGTGCGACCAGAGGTTCACGTATACTTGGTCGCGACCGAAACACCTTTCCGGTCACCACATTAATAGCGGCCTCTAGCAAGACATATTAACCCCAAAGTATACGTAAAGATCATATCGGTGAACACGTAATGTTTTCATGTACTAATCCCTTTGCCTCACGATATAGATTAAGCTCAAGGCGAGACCTGTGTCATCCTCTTAATAGCTCAATCACTCTCTCGATTCCGTGATGGATTATAAACTCGTGATTGACTCCTCAATCACCTTGGCATGGCCATGCACTTTCATAATCCATTACATCGAGGGGCCCGAGATATCTCTCCCATAAGGAGGGGCAAATTCTATCTTGATCATTCACATCCCACTACATGTTTCATGGCAAACCCAAAGACTACTTTTATGACTACCCAGTTACGGAGTAGTGTTTAGTAGTCCCAAAGTAAGCTACTACGCATGTTGGGAACCATGATGATCTCAAGTCTAAGGATTCCACATAAACACTACTTGAGACCAACTGATGACACTTGGAATCTCTGCAGTGTCTCATGGCGGGTCTATCCAACATATGTTCACTAACACATGTCCATATTATTGATTTGGTATCTCCATACCATGATCCATGAGACATGATCATCAATCAATACATATCTTGATCTTTGAATCATATTTGTTCCTCATATGAAATATAATCAGGGATCATTTAGAAATAGCAACATTTTGGCATTAAGAGTCTCATGAATAAGTCACATACTCATTGATCAATAATGATAATGTCTATTTCAAGGAACAAAGCAATGTATCATAAACATAGTATGTGATATATTCAACATCTCCATGTTGCCTCTAGGGCATATCACCAACAGTCTCCCACTTGCACTAGAGTCAACCATGTAGGTATCTAATACCCATTGCCCTAGTGTGAGCCTCATGCTTTGGTGGGAAGCGGCTTTGTCAACGGATCTGCAATGTTCAAATCCGTGTGTACTTTGCATATCTTAACATCGCCTCTCACAATCTCGCGGATGAGATGAAATCGCCGTAGAATGTGCTTGGACTTCGGTGCGATCTAGGCTCCTTGGCTTGCATAATGGCTCCACTTGTTGTCACAAGAGAGGTCCATTGGGTGGAGGCACTAGCCATCACACCAAGCTCGAAACAAATTTCTTGATCCAAAGCCTCTTTAGCGACTTGAAGCCGCTATGTACTCGGCTTGTTGTAGAATCAAGAACTGTCTCCCGCTTGAACTCTTCCACTTACCGCACCGCCATTCGTGCGTAACACAAATCCCGATTGCGATCTAAAATCATCTTTGTCGGTTTGGAAGCTAGCATCGGTGTAACCATTTACAACGAGCTCTTCCTCACCCCATAGACGAGGAACACATCTTTAGTTCTTCTCAAGTACTTCAAGATGTTCTTACGGTAATCCATTGACTTTCACCGGATCTCGACGGTATCTACTCGTAGCATTTAAAGCATACGAGACATCCGGACGTGTACAAAGCATGGCATACATAATGGATCCAATAGTGAAGCATATGGAATCGCATTCATTTTATCCCGCTCATCGGTGTACTAGGACACCGATTCTTGCTAAGATTTATACCATGTGACATAGGTAGGAAGCCTTTCTTGGAATCTGCATGTTGAACCTTTTCAACACCTTGTCAATGTAACGTATCTTGGCTTAATCCAATCACCTTTTGATCTATCTCTATAGATCTTGATGCTCAGAATATATGCCGCTCTCCTAAGTCTTTCATAGAGAAACTACTTTTCAATGAAGACTTAATGATTCGAGCATAGGAATGTCATTTCCGATCAATAATATGTCATCCACATATAAGACCAGAAATACGAGTGCGCTCCCACTAGCCTTTTTGTAAACACAAGGCTCTTCTTCGTTCTTGATGAAACCAAACCCTTTGATTACTTCATCAAAACGAATGTTCCAACTCCGAGATGCCTGCTTTAATCCATAAATGGATCTTTGCAGCTTGCATATCTTTCTAGGCGATTGCGGATCGACAAAACCTGGGGTGTGTCATGTACACATCCTCACTCGATTTCCATTAAGGAAAGCTGTTTTGACATCCATTTGCCATATTTCATAGTCGAAATAAGCGAGAATCGCTAGAATGATCCGAATAGACTTTAGCATTGCGACGGGCGAAAAGTTTCATCATAATCAACACCTTGAATTTGTTTGAAACCTTTGGCCACCAATCGCGCTTTATAGATGTGAACATTTCCATCTATGTCTATCTTTTTCTTGAAAACCCATTTGCACTCAATGGTTTTAACACCATCAGGTGGATCAACCAAGTTCCAAACTTGATTACTGTGCATGGATTCAATTTCGGATCTCATGGCTTCAAGCCATTTCTCGTAGTCCGGTCCCACCATCGCTTCTTCATAGGTCTTAGGTTCATCGTTGTCTAACAACAATATATCCCGTTGTTGAGTAGTCAAGAACATGTACCTCTGTACACGACGTGACCTCTCGACCTACGTGGTGCGGTGTGTCCACAACAGTTCTTCAACAGTTTGTTCATCCTGTTGTGGTTCTCAGTAGGAGTGAAACGTTTCCAGGTGTTTCTCGAATTTCTTCAAGTTGCACCATGCTCCCACTATCCCTTCTTGAGAGAAACTCTTTCTCTAAGAAGACACCATGCCGGGCGACAAACACTTTGCCTTCTTCTTGATTATAGAAGTAATATCCTTTTGTTTCCTTAGGATACCCGATAAAGAAGCATTTATCAGATTTAGGACTGAGCTTATCAGATTGTAAACGTTTTACATAAGTCTCACATCCCCAAATCTTAAGAAAAGACAAGCTAGGACGTTGTCCTGTCCACATCTCATATGGTGTCTTTTCTCGATTTTGATGGAACTCGCTTAGTGTGAAAGCGGTCGTTTCAAGAGCGTACCCCCAAAAAGACAACGGAAGATCACTGTGGCTCATCATGGAGCGCACCATATCTAATAAGGTGCGATTTCTCCGTTCAGATACCCCATTCCATTGAGGTGTTCCGAGCGAGTCAATTGTGGAACAATTCCACAATCCTTCGATGATTACCAAACTCATGGCTCAAATACTCGCCTCCACGATCGGATCGTAGAAACTTGATTGTCTTGCCTAAATGATTTTGCACTTCATTTTGGAATTCTTTGAACTTTTCAAAGGATTCGGACTTATCTTCATCGGTAGATATATCCATATCTACTAAAGTCATCGATAAAAGTTATGAAGCATCGAAAACCACCTCGGTCGTTGAGCTCATTGGTCCACATACATCGAATGTACGAGTGCCAATAAGTCACTTGCCCGCTCACCTTGACCGGTGAAAGGTGCTTTTGTCATCTTGCCAAGTAAACAAGATTCGCATGTCTCAAATGATTCAAAATCAAATGAGTGCGAATACCATCTCTATGGAGCTTCTCCATGCGTTTCTCATTTATGTGACCTAGCGCGGTGCCAAATAAACGTGGGATTCAAATCATTCGATCGTTGCCTCTTTGTATTAATGTTATAGACCGATGACTCTTCAAGAGTAAGAACATATAACCCATTCACCAATGGAGTATGACAATAGAACATATCTTTGAAATAAAGAGAACAATCATTGTTCACGGATCTAAAGTCATAACCTTCGCTTGTAAACATGAAGCGAAATAATGTTCTTGGAAAGAGATGGAACACAATAACAATTATTCAATTCCAAAACTAATCACGAAGGTAAAGACAATGGCATGGTGCCAACGACCACCGCACAACTTTTGCTCCATTGCCAACGCGAAGATCCACTTCGCTCCTCCTCAAACTTCTACTTCTTCTTAGCCCCTCAACGATTTGCAAATGTGAGCAACCGATCCGGTATCAAATACCCAAGAATCGTAGATGAAGTAGCAAGATTGATTTCTATAACATTTATACCGGAGCGGAAGTCGTACTTCCTTCTTTTCTCAAGATCCTCCAAGTACTTTGGGCGGTTCCTTTTCCAATGTCCCGATTGCTTACGTAGTAGCAATCGCATCGAGCGAGGCCCTTCTTGACTTGCTTGGCCTTAGAACCGCCGCGATCTCATCGGAGCTAACTTTCTTTGACCGCGCCTTTCTTTACATAGGGCTTGCCTTGCCTTTCTGCATCATCATCACATGATGACCTTTTCTTAATGCTTTCCTCGGCTGATTTTAGCATCCCATGCAACTCACCAAGGTCTTGTCCATGTTGTTCATGTGATAGTTCGAATGAATGGCTCAAAGCTCGAGGGAGCGATGAAGAATCACATCGAGCCAACTCTTGGCTAAGGGAAAACCAAGCTTTTCCGGACTCTCAATGTAGCCAATCATCTTAATCACATGAGGGTCGACGGATTCCCTTCGCAAGCTCGCACGCAAACAAGGACTTTGAAGTGTTGAACCTCTCACCCTTGCTTGGTTCTCAAACATACCACGCAACCCCACAATGATATTGTAGGCATCTGTGTTCTCATATTGCTTCAAGCTCGAGGACATTGTGGCAAGCATGAGACACTCACATCAAGGTAATCATTCGCTTGCTTCTCATAAGCTTTCCGTGCAGCCACGGTAGCATTATCGTGCAAGTCATCGGGATAAGGAGACTCAAGGACATGCTCCTTGCGCTCTTGCTTGAGAACAATTCTCGTGTTGCGATACCAATCCAAAAGTTCGTTCCATTGAGTTTTTCTTTCTCAAGAATAGATCGCAAATTAAAAGAACTGGATGCGGCATTAGTTGACATGATCTACAACAAAGAATATGCAAAGTTTAGCACTATGTTCATGTTTGATCTTCCATTAAACAATTTAACAAAGATACTCCCACTATATGTTTTGTAATCGTCTTCCTCTAACGACATATAGTGGTCAAGATCCATGTTCATCTAAGTTCTAGTGAGCTTTGGCATCACCGCTAGAAACCTAGTGACGTAGGTAAGCAACACTTGCTAATCACATCTTATGTGACTCTTGTTTGTTGGGTGGCATCCAATGCCCGGCTCCCAACACCATGCCCCAAGGCCCAAATCTAATTTGATAGCCTTGTCAAGTAAACCAATACTATGCATGTGGATGTCCGACATCCACCCTATTAGATCAAGATAGTTGATGGTACTCGCTTTGGCGACCTACCAAACAATGATCATGATTCTTATAGGCGCAAAGAATTGGAAGGGCATCAAAACAAATTCTTAATTTTTTTCTTGAGAGAAGCTATTCTATCATGAAAAACTAACCCTTACTTGGTATGGCATGAAAGAATAGTATGACAAGAAATAAACATCACATGCATATAATCACATTATACCGTGAATGGTATGGCATTTTGTATCGTAGTGGTCGCCATCGCCATGGTTCCACGGTGATATTCTTCGCCACACTTCTTGTCCTCTTTGTCATCATGCTTGAAGCCTCCATAGCAAAGAACTAAACTATTACAACTAATAGGTAGCAAATGAATTACATGAGGAGCTCAAGCATCACAAGTCGACACGCAGTCGTTATACAATTAAAGAACGACCTCAACCCTACTGTGATTAATACGACACACAAAGCCGCCAAAACACACATGCATCACATATGCATCTATGCCATACCATTCACATCATTCCTGCAAAAACAAGTTAGCGTAGAACATATTCTACCGCCGACATGAATGTGTTTCTATAACAATCTATGCGTGTACGAAAACCTCACGGAATTACATAGATCGCATCTATGAAATCGCTATGAAAATCTCATCGGCCGATCAAATCAACCCAAACCGAGCCATTCAAAATGTCTCAATTTTCATTAGATCAATCACATCAATCATCGCGATCGGTATGCTTGAGGAGACCGCAACACAAGACCTCGATCTGCTGGCTCAATCTCATCGATCGCGCGAGCTAGCCCCGATGGTGTTACCAAAGGTAGGGGCAAGTCGCGCGTACATCAAAGAAGGAGCACGAACTAATCTTTTGGCCACATGATGCTATCAACTCATACATATTCCAACCCCTTATGACCGATTGATCTAGTCCGTAATAGATCCAATCTATTACAACCGCATATCAACATATGCGCTGATCCAGATCGCAAACTAAGCAAGATGGCTCTGATACCACTAATGGATTGCGCGAAGGCTACGATAGCAGAAAACAAAACTTTTCTACCGCGCACACAAGAACATCATGCTTACGGAGGGATCATGGATCGTTACCACTAGACGCGCAGCGCAGCGGAAGAAGAGTTGGAGAAGCCGATCCAACCACGCTGCCGAGGTAGTAGTGGAAGTAGTCGATCGTCCCGAACCGATCGTCTCCTCCACGCGATCAACCACACCACGAGCGATCCAATCAGAGGTTGTTGATGCCGATCAACGCCGCAACGAGCAGCGCCTCACCGGTATCCACACGTCCGGGTCGGCGCCGATCGCGAGTGTACCAAAGACTCATGAGCGGCTAGGGTTTAGCTCGAGGTGGCGGCTACGGATTAGCTCGGGATTATCGGTGCGTTCCTCACCGCCCTCCATATATATAGACCTCCTCACTTGGGCCTCGTGGACCGAGGCCCAATAGGAGTCTATCCGGATCTCTATCCGAATTGAGCCCATATCCGAATCACATTCGAATTAGTGTTCCAACCCGTTAAGTGTGCGACCCTGTAGGTTCACGTATACTTGGTCGCGACCCAGAAACACCTTTCCGGTCACCCTGTTAATAGCGGCCTCTAGCAAGACATATTAACCCCAAAGTATACGTAAAGATCATATCGGTGAACTCGTAATGTTTTCATGTACTAATCCTTTGCCTCACGATATAGATTAAGCTCAAGGCGAGACCCGTGTCATCCTCTTAATAGCTCAATCACTCTCTCGATTCCGTGATGGATTATAAACTCGTGATTGACTCCTCAATCACCTTGGCATGGCCATGCACTTTCATAATCCATTACATCGAGGGGCCCAGAGATATCTCTCCCATAAGGAGGGGCAAATTCTATCTTGATCATTCACATCCCACTACATGTTTCATGGCAAACCCAAAGACTACTTTTATGACTACCCAGTTACGGAGTAGTGTTTAGTAGTCCCAAAGTAAGCTACTACGCATGCTGGGAACCATGATGATCTCAAGTCTAAGGATTCCACATAAACACTACTTGAGACCAACTGATGACACTTGGAATCTCTGCAGTGTCTCATGGCGGGTCTATCCAACATATGTTCACTAACACATGTCCATATTATTGATTTGGTATCTCCATACCATGATCCATGAGACATGATCATCAATCAATACATATGCGATCTTTGAATCATATTTGTTCCTCATATGAAATATAATCAGGGATCATTTAGAAATAGCAACATTTTGGCATTAAGAGTCTCATGAATAAGTCACATACTCATTGATTAATAATGATAATGTCTATTTCAAGGAACAAAGCAATGTATCATAAACATAGTATGTGATATATTCAACATCTCCATGTTGCCTCTAGGGCATATCACCAACAGCCATCCCATCAGCGTTTTCCTTCATGTAAGCGACCTTCTAATCGTAACAAGCTCGTTAATTTTTTTTTTCAATTTATCCCTATTTTACCGATTTTCTTGACCACCTATGTGCTCCCCGAATTTTGTCAGATGCTGAAGCATTGCGCAACCAAGGTTAAGATCGGCTTCGTTCGCTACGATCAGTCGAGTCAGTGCAACAGCATGGGCGACAGCAGTGTGAGCTACGCATGCGCAGCTGCCAAGGTGGATTCTTCAGGGGAAGAGGGGAAAAAAGATTGATCAATATATCAAGCAACCCCGGTGTAACATTCCGTATTTCCATTTGCTTGCAGTCCCTGGAGCTGTGTGACTAAACTTTGTAATAAGAGGCTCTGGTTGAAGACCAGCCATTGCATTGGGATTTATTTTTATGTATTTACGGGACTACACCAGCATTGGACAATGCACCTTGCTCGTTGGGTAGCGTTACATAAGAGTATGCCATGCATTTGCTGCCGTGTTTTTTTTTGTCTCCATTCGATAAGAGTCAAGACAAAGGCCGTCTAGCGTATTATCAATTCCAATCTCCAAGAGGCTAGCTTGGCCAAGGAATTTTTTTTAGATAACGGAATAACAATATTCCGGCTTTGATCATTCCGCGGAAATGACTACAGCCAAACAGTGTCAAACAAAACCACAGACCACACTCCACCAAATGGCGAAACAAAAGCTCTTAAGGAGCGAATACAAGCCAAAAGGACTTAACCCTTTAATCTAAAACAAAAGCTCCAACCAAACATGCTGAAAAACTCCAACACCACTCTCTCTAGCCTTTTGCAGCCTCTTATGAGCGTCCTTCTCATTTCCTTTTTAGATAGTTGCGACCAGCACCTGATCCAATAAGTCCCCCTGAAAATGACCTACACAAAAGAGTGAGTATTGATCCTTTTGAAAACGACGTCAGTTCTATTCAACCATAAGGCCCAACAAAAAGCCGCTAAACCAACTAGAATCTGATTTCTGAGCTTTAAAGAAAAATTTCTAAGCTAAGAACCAAACAACATCTCAACACTAGTAGGTGGTTGAATCCCGAAACTAATGACTACCTCATTCCAAAAAGCCCAAGCCACATGGCAATCGAAAAAAAGATGTTGAATGCTCTCATTAGAGAGCAAAAACAGTACCTGATACTACCTTGCCACCGTCTTTTTGCAAGATTATCTTTTGTTAATAAAACTCCTTTTTTCAAGAACCAAAGGAATAATTTAATTTTAAGTGGTATCTTTAATTTCCAGAATACACTCTTTTCAGGAATGCCCTCTCTTTCCATGAGATCCCTATACAAGGAATGGACAGAGAAAGAGCCACTCTTATGCAAATTCCACACTAGCACATCCTCTTGCTCATTAAGAGAAACTCGTACTATTAACCTCACCAATCTAAGCCACGACTCCTGTTTTTCACCTACTAAAGCTCTCCTAAAAGAAACCTTTAGTGGTGTAGTGCTAAGAACTTGCGCGACTGTCTCATTCTTCTTTCTAACAATCCTATATAAATCTGGGAATTTCGTCATTAGTGGTTCCTTCCCAATCCAAATGTCCTCCCAAAATCTCGATTGTTGTCCATTGTTCACCTTAAATCTGCTTCTTGCCAGAAAAAGATCCTTGACCTCCATAAGACCACTCCAGAAATGAGAAACCCCTGGTCTCTTAACCACTTGTGATAAGGTCGTACCTTTCAAATACTTTCGCTTAATCAAGCTTTGCCAGAGGCCATCCTCGTTCAGCAACTTAAACAACCATTTACTTAACAAACAACAATTCTGCACTTCCATGTTTAAAATGCCCAGACCCCCCACACATTTTGGTTGATTGAGGATACCCCACCTGGCCAATCTATATTTTTTTTATTGCCATCGTTTTGCCAAAAAAATCTGGATCTAAAATAATCCAGTTTCTTAATGATCCCTTTAGGAATCTTGAAAAAAGACATCATAAACATCGGGAGGCTTGACAAAACCGAATTGATTAAAACCAGTCTGCCACCTACCGATAGTAATTTGTCTTTCCAACTACTCAACTTTTTCTGAAACCTTTCCTCGACTTCCCTCCAATCTTTGTTCGAAATTTTTCGATAATGCATAGGGAGCCCTAAGTACCTAAAAGGTAGGGATCCCTCCTTGCAACCAAAAAGATCAACATAATCGGCACTTTTGTCTTTAGCGTCCCCAAAACAAAAAACCTCACTTTTATGGAAATTTATTTTGAGGCCCGACAACTCCTCGAAAGTACTTAGTACTAACTTTAAATTCTTTGCCTCATCAAAGCCATTTTCCATAAAAAGGATAGTATCATCCGTATACTGGAGAATTGACAAACCACCATCTACCAAATTGTAATATCCCAAACGTCGTTACGGCGTAAGTTCTTAAACAATCGCGGAATCGTCGATTTTTCGGTAAATCATGGGAAGGGAAAATATGAATTGTAGAACATTGTAAAATGAATTAAATAAATTAAAACAATTAATTTGGATGTTTTGGGCTGTCCGGAGGGGTGGGTCAACCGCTTTGGAACAGCCAGCCCAAATGGGGGCCGTACCCCCTCCCAAACCCTAGCACCCCCTTTATAAACCCCTTCCCTTGGCCCCTCCCTCTTTCCACCCCACAGCCGCCACCCCACCCTTTGGCGCCTCCCCTTCCCTCTTGCTACCATTGGTGCCCCAATTGCTGCTGCCATTGGAGGAGAAGCAAGGAGAAGGAAGGAGAAGAAGGAAGGAGAAGGAGAGGAGAAGGAAGGAGAAGAAGAAGAGGAGGAAAAAAGTGGGGTAATTCTTTATCTAGGTAATTTTTCCTCATCCCAAACCCTCTATTTTTCATAATAATTAGGGTTCTTGGCACGGATTTTGATGGTAGTTAATTGATTAATTACCCGATTAGAGATTAGCTGTTGTCTGCCTGTAGATTGATTCACGCAGTGCGTCTGTCCAGGTGGATTTGACCTAGTAAACGAATTTTTCTGCGGACTCTCCCAAAAGGAAAGTTGTAGAGAACTTCCAGGTGCGTCTCCTGTAATTTTTTCGTAATGTTGGATGTGGTATCTGGGAGATACGGGGTCGGGAATACAGCTGTTCACCAGGCGAGCAGATTAGTACAAACCGACGGTAATTCGGGGATTTGAGATAGTAAATGATTTTTATGCTCATGGCCGTAATTGAGAAAATTGTAGAGAATCTGGTAATTTAGCTTCTGTAGAAATTTCATAATTTTTGGACCCATGTAGTGTTTCTGGAACGCGATTGAACACTGCTGTCCAATTTGCCAGAACAGAGTTCTTCCTCTGTTTGGGGCATTAAATTACCCCTAGCTGTGATCAAAATAAAATTATGTGTTCTACATAAAAATTGTATACTTTTAAGTCATGAATCCATAGAGGTATCATTTGCGGTATTTAGATCATTATTTTTAAAGATACGAAAAAGTGAAGCAGCGCTGCTGCAGAGGATAATTTGCTGAATTGTTGAGCGGAGAAGAGTTTGTGCAGGTTCAGGGTTCTAGCGACGTATTAATTATTCTAGTCATGTTTGTATGCTGTGGTTGTGTGCTGAGAGTTGTCTTTTGGACAGGTGGTCTTGTCCCTGAGCGCTCTTGATTTTACTTCGCTTCATCGGAATGAGGCAAGTGAATGTAGCGGTGGTTGCTACCGTTTAACGTGTTATTCCTTCTACTTGCAATTTACATTATTACCTTAATTTGATACATGATGCCATGATTGCATGATATTTTAATTGTGGAGATGATAGCAAATATTTATCCATTGATATATTGATATTATCCTAGTAGACATGTAAAATTCTTGTTTAATGTTATAATGTGGACATGAAAATAACATGTGGTGGATGTGGATATGTTGAGAGCATGATAATGCTCTTTGTGGGTGAATTAATGTGATTCATGAATTATCATATCATTCATGTCATATCATGTCATTTGCATGTATGGTTGTCGCCATAAATACCGCGACAGATCTGCTGACAAAGATCGTATATTGTCAGAATACGATGCACCTCTTCTCCCGCGGGAAGCAATTCTCTGCCCTGGAAAGAGTGAAGTAAAGATAGCATGATCATTCATATGCATTGCATTGTGGAAAGATTCATTTGCATACATATGCAATATATATTATGGTGATGTTATTTTGTGGAATATACAACTTTCTAGTTGTAATGTGGAATTGGCTCATGTGAGTTACTTGTGGTATGAGAATTGTGGATGTGGTCGTGGAATGGGGTTCGCCCCTTGTGTATGGTAAGGGTTGTGGTGATGGCATGAGACTCTTTTCTCTTGTATTAATTGTTGATAGCAATTGTGGGTGTGAAAAATAATACAGTATTGAAGTAAGACATACATATGTTTTATTGCCTTGGTAGTGGTTGAGGATTTAAAGTAGTCAAATAAGATTAATTTGCTAATGCTTTACCGTCTTAATGGTGATTTGTGCTTGAGGTTATAAACATTGTTAATTGTGGAAGATTAAATATTGACGATTAATCTATTGTGGTTTGTGGAAAAATTAAATATTTTATTTGCAATTATTTTTGGATAAAATGATAGCATTTATATGCCAATTAAATCTGAAATTGAAGAGGTATGATCCATGGAAGATTTGTGGCATTTTAATAATTGAGGACATGAATTGTGGTTGTAGTTGTATGGAATTATAAATGATGATGTATAATTGTTTGCAGTTTGAATAGCCTGTTAAACAGTTTGCTTGCTTAGATTTTATCTCACCCTTGTTTCCCCTCCCTACTGGTGGACATTGAGCATGCATGGGAAGGGTAGAACGACACCACACTGATGCACTTGGATCATAGTTTATTGCTGTAATAAAGTTGAAAGAATTCTAGACCTTTGCATAGCTTTGTTTATATTATCTTAATAATGTCAAATTTGTGAACTATGTTTTAGATTAAAATGTTGGAGGATGTTTTAATTAGTGAAATGCTATCACTATCCGGTTATTCCTTAGTTGTTTACGCTTCCACTTATACTATCTTGTTTAGTAATTGTTGCTAGTTTAATTTATCTTGTAAATTGGCTAGTTGTGGAGTAGTTTTAGTAACATCCAGGGTATTGTGGATCATGGGGTGTTACACAAATGAGGTATTAAACCCCTAAAACGCCCATAGCCTTTGGCCCTTTCTAAAAGAATTGCCAACATGTCAGCTACTAGATTAAATAACACTGGCGAAAGAGGATCCCCTTGCCTCAAACCTTTACTAGTCTGAAAGTACTGGCTTACTTTATCATTCACTTTAACCCCTACACTGCCACCACTTACAACAGCTTCGATCCACTTACACCAAGTTGTTGAAAAACCTTTTAATCTCAAAACCTGCTGCAAAAATGACCAGCTCACCTTATCGTAGGCTTTCTCAAAATCTAGCTTGAGAATAACCCCGCCCAATTTTTTCTTCTGCAACTCATGCAATGTTTCATGAAGAACCACGGCACCTTCCAGAATATTCCTTCCTGGAATAAATGCCGTTTGAGAAGGTCTAATCACCTTACTCTCAATCCCCAAGATCCTATTAGCCAACACTTTTGTGAAAATTTTAAAGCTGACACTAAGCATACAAATAGGTCTATACTGTTATATATGCTTAACCTCTTTTTGTTTTGGAAGAAGCATTATTATACCAAAATTTAGACTAAACAGAGAGAGCTTATTCATGTGGAAATCTTTGAACATGGCCAGCAGGTCATCTTTAATTAGACTCCAAAACACTTGATAAAACTCAACAGGAAATCCATCAGGACCCAGAGCTTTATTGTGTTTCATTTGAAATATAGCCTCTCTTACCTCCTTTTCAGAAAAAACATCCGAAAGAATCCTATTCTCTGATTCCGACACCTGGGTGATATCATCCTTGCAGGTTTCGTCAAGAGTCAAGCTATTCCTCCGTGTTGACCCAAAGAGATTTTTATAATATTTTGTAATGTATTTTTCCAGATTATCTTCTCCTTCAATCACTCCTTCTTCTTGGTCAAGCCGACAAATTCTAGTTTTTCTTCTTTTTCCATTCGCAACCAAATGGAAATATCATGTATTGCTGTCTCCCTACAATATCTCCGAGGTCTTGGCCCTTTGGAACCATCTGACCTCCTCCTCCCGAAGCAATTGAGCCAGCCCAACTTTCACCCCCTGCAACAGGTCTATTTCCTGCTGATTCAGAAGTTGTGTTTCTGCTTTTTTATCAAGCTTATCCGCTACCCTGACCAACTCCTGCTTTTCCTTCTTAATCGCTCCATTCTCGTTCTTAGCCCAACCTCTAAAGAATTGTCTCAAACTTTTGATTTTATTCTGCCATTTTTGAAGGGCTGAACTACCCTTTTTTCTCTTTGTTCCAAACCTTGGACATCAAGTCAACGAAACCCTCATGTAAGAACCAACTGAGTTCAAATTTGAACATTGGTTGACCCTTACACTGGGTTCTTTCCCCCGTGCTAAGCAAGAGCAGGGTATGATCGGATAAATTTCTCCCCAAAGCCTTCACCATGGAGAGAGGAAACTTCTGTTCCCACTACGTGCTTACCAAGATCCTATCCAGCCTTTCATACGTTGGTACTTTCCGAGAGTTAGTCCAAGTATAGATTCTACCAGACAGAGCAATTTCCCTTAGGTTTAACCTATCTATGATTGCATTAAAAAGAAAGGGCCATTTTCTATCAAACTTATCATTATTTTTTCACTCGGATTTCGGATGATATTGAAATCCCCACCAATCATCATTGGCAAAGTCTCCTTATTATAGGCTTGAACTAACTCGGTAAGAAAAATCTCCTTGAAATCCGGCTGAGCTGCCCCATAGACAGCCACCAGAATCCACTGAAAGCCATCATTTTTATTTTTGAGATGGAATTTCACATAGAAATCCCCTTCCGCTATACTACCTATGTCAAAAAAGTCTAGATTAACACCAACAGAATGCCTCCTGACCGCCCAAATGGCTCAGTCCAGTGCCAGAGAAAATTTCTTCCCCCACACAAATTATTAAGCTTTGCTTGCGAGAAATCTTTCCTCCCAGTTTCCAAAAGCGCAATAAAATCTAAGTTTAGCTCTCTAGATGTTTCACCAAGAAATCTTGATTTAGCCAAGTGTAACACCCCAGCCAAACAATGACTCGGAATGCTACCAAACCAACAACATAACAAAGATAAACTACAATACATCCTACAAAATTTTGGCAAAACCTCCTTTGTTTATTGTCTAAATTGGAAGTTCCAACAAGTAATCAAAGGATGTAATTAACAGTACACAATATAATCAATCTTAAGCAAAACTGGCTATGATACTTAAGTAAAGAACGGAAGCAATATAAGAGAGTTTTAATCATTTATTACATTTTAAACCTGATAATCATCAATCAAATATCACTTGAGCTAACCACCAAATAATATTTAAAGTTCTCTACTTCTTTCATGGTGGATAGAACGTGCAAGTGCAACAATGTTAATCTTCCTTTATCCCCATGCATGCCGATCTCAAGAAGGTACCTAAAACAAACAACAAACAACAACAAGAACAACAAGAGTGAATCCAACGACTCAGCAAATATAAGAAGTGGTAACATGAACAACCATGAACATCATTTTAATCATATAAATAACCATGCTATGCAAGATGATCAAAAGTCTCTTTATCTCTTCTCTTTTGCATTTTACCGGTAATGCAGAGTGTGCATCCGTCAATGCATACCCATGCATGTACCATCTGGTATAGGGACCAATTGCCCATACTCCACAAGTATGGGGACCTTTAGCCCGTCATATCATCAACATGACGGGGACCTCGGCGCTTGGTCATCTCGTGACCAAGACTTCAATAAATCAGCATGATGCATATGTGTGAATGTCTCAATAAATAAAAACTTGCATTCACAATATCTATGCATCAGAAATTCTCATAAATACTTACAATTGCAGACAATCATAAACAATACCAACATATCAATAACATAATCATGAACATATATATTCATTATCAAAGTCAAACATCTTCAAGCAACAATCATCAACAATCCACACTATAAATTTAAAACAACAATTATACTTGCCTTAACCACGAGAAAACGGGGGACATGCGGAAGGTGTTGTCCCTGGAGTCCGTCCTCCCCCTGAACAATAATTTTAATATTTACTAAGACAACAATAGCGGATCCTAGATTAAAAAAAACACTCACAACCTAACCCAACATATTTAGCTTGACTTAAATCCCAAATTCTTTCGGCCATCTTGTCCACTTCTACGGACAGTTAACTTCAAAAATTCATAACTTTTGGTACAGAGGTGCAAATAGGGCGTTCTCAGATTCTCTGGAAAGATAATTAAATTATCTAACTAACCCTATTTGGTGAGCCTCCCAGATTCGGCCATCTTCTACCTGCACCAACCTTTTTTTTCTAAAACAGTAACATTCGCGTCGGCGCTCTGGACAGCGCACTAAAAACGTCATAACTTTCACCCCGAGTGTCGGAATCAGGATTTCTTGACCTTTATGGAAAGCTAAGGAAATTATATACAACTTGCATAATATGGAGATCCTCTGATTCTCCTGTTTTTCTAATTACTCAAATCAATCTACCGAAATCTGATAGAAAATCACCCGATCTACAGAACAGTCCTACTAGAAAAATCATAACTTTTGCTACGCAGGTCCGAATAATGCGTTCTAGGACTTCATGGAAATATAACGACGTCCTATACGGATCTATCGCAAAACAGCCATCTAACCCGATCTGTTCTAGCAATCCAGAAAATCGACATTGCTAGCACAACTAACTTATTAATCTAATTGGGGAAACATGGATTACCCTTGATGAATCGATGTAGAACACGATGAACACCCCACAAATTCCACCTCTTCTCTTTTTCTTTTTTTTTCTTCCCTTCCTCCGGATCCAATCGCCTTGCTACGATTGATTTCTTTTTCCCGCTCGTCCGGCAGCGAAAGGAGGTCTTGATCAATGGCAATGGAGAAGAGAGGAGGGGAGGAGCTGCTGGGGTGCACAAGGGGTAGCAGGGGCGCAAGGGGCTGCAGGAGGGGGCGGCGCATGAATGGGGAGGGCGGCATGGGGAAGAGGGGGCTAGGGTTGGAGGGTGGCGCCCTCCCCTTGGGCCAAAATCCCACAGGCCAAGGCCCGTGCCCAGTTGTCCAGAAAATTCAGAAAAATCCCTCAAAGATTCGATATTTTATTCTTTCCCTTAAAGTCCCTCTCTTTATTAAATCGATTAACTAATGAAACTCTTCCGGGATATTACACCAAGTCCTTAAGACCTCTGCTATTCCAAAAAATTCCTTTCATGATGAACACCATTTCGAAATTTTAACTTTTCTTTTTTCAGAAGTCCTAATTCCAAACGACTTAGCGACCTGTGATTTTTTATAACAACCCTTGCATCACTACTTAGGTGATAGCTATCATCATCAAGAATTTCATCTACCAAGTCCCCGCATAAGTGCCTCACTGCCACTAAATCCAAACCCTCTAAACTCCCTGAGTCGTTAGCACTACTTAGAGAGCCAACACTGCAATTGTCTAGCCTACCCGAAACTTGAGATTTCTCTAAACCAATCAAACGATTAACAGCAGAGAAGAGATTTTCATTACTGTTACTCGCAACTACCCACAAATCACTAATCTTCCTAACAGCACAAGAGACAGGCATAGAACAAAAAGACTGAACCGAACTGTTACCTTCCTTTTGCTCCAGGTTGAGAAGCACCGCCCGCCGCTCCGCCCACATCAAAGTATGCTCCTCAGAAACCCCGGCCAAGCAAGAGCTGGCCCTAGATGGTGATGCTACCACTTCTCTTATCGCCGCAGCCCCCTCCACAAAGCCCTCAGTCATGAAGGATCTCCCCAAGAAAAATGTGGTGATGTTACTTAGCAGTAGCCGGAATCGATGTTTAGTTCACTGAATCAAAGTACCCAGCCCTTTTGTAGGACTGTAATAGTAATAGAGGGTGGTAGGTAAATGGCGCCTTCTCAAAAAACATTTCCAAGCACTATAACTCTTACTCTAGAGGTAGAGTTAAAAAGTTCATATTTGACAGCCTACAACAAAGTAACAATCCGAAATAGTGAAGATGCACAAATTCTGCACCTAATAGATCTGACAGGTGGTAGATCGGCGGCCTATCGACGGCAAGCCAGCTATTTGATCGGCAACCGATCTAACTGAGCCCTGGAGCTGTCTGAACCGCTCCCTTATTCTTAGAATAGAAAATTAGCCTGAGTCCAAACTACTTTTGGTGCAACATCAAAATTCATGATCAAATAAGATCAAACTTTAGACACCTTGTTGAGGGTCTTTGGAACCTATTCCATCTAAGGATCAGGAGAATCTAGACCAAATTCCTAACCTTTCCTTAAAGCATGAAAGATGAAATCAACACTGGGCAAATCACAAGCAAATCACAAAAACTTGAGATACCACTTGCTCGTGGGTTAACAACAGCCCACATGACATACAAGCAAAGCTACCGAACGAATCGAAGCCAAAACCCTCAGATCAAGAATCCTCAAGAAGGACTTCAAATTAAGCAAGAATTGGACAACATTAAAATCTTGCAAGCCACAATGCCTAGATGAATGAGATCTGGTCTACATGAGTTATTTCTATCACTTACACATTCTTGGCACGCACTAAAATCAAGAAGGGGAGAGAAGAGACAAATAACCAACAAGAACAAGAGCAAATTAACTAAAACAAGAAGACTATATGGGAGATGAACAAAGTTGATTATATTGCTACTTATGGATTAAGATTTTATAGCCACTCCATGAGGAAGATAAGAGGGCACACAATAGCACTCACTCTTCTCTACCAAACCCTAACCCTAACACAAGGATGGTTGGAATGGTTAGCTACATACCTTCATCCCCAATCCACTAAATAGGTGGAGCAACCAACCAACATCTTATCCTAATGGATATTATCTACTAGCACAAATAGGGAAAACTCGTTAACCCAACACAACACGAATTTTACACTCACAGTTAATTCATGTACATTTTTTCAAAGCACATGAGCCCAAACCACTAAGTCTTTAACCTTTGATCCACTTAATCTTCTTAGCATCTCCTTAACCTAAACCGCTTTCCTAAACGCTGCTCAAGCGCTGTGGTTTTGATCCAATAGATTTTCTGATATTTGGCCAACTAACAAAATACCCTTAGCTTGACCCGGTCTTCACTTTTCCTTGCAAGCAATCACCATGCCTACCACGTGTAGGTATACCAATGACTTGCCTTGCGTCTGCAAGTCTCTCCCGCTCTGGTTTCACTGGACCACTTCTCACTTGGATCGACCAAGCCACTTGCGGCAACCTGTTGCTCGATCCACTCCTTCAACATTCCTTGTCTTATTTGTGTGACTCTAGGGCTCAACCATCTCACCAAGCATCTTTGACCGTTTTGTACCTTGGCTCCTCCATGTGCGTAGTTTCGATTCTCATTGCTGGCCATAGTTGATTCCAAACTTCACTGCACATCCAAAGACAAACAAATCATTTTTAGGCACAAGTTCTTCACAGTTTAACTCACGTTAGCTCAAACGACTATGCACAGATGGTCTGATCGCTGAGCACAGCTAGTCAGACTGGTGTGCACAACCGGTCTAGCCACTCAACAGAGGCAGTTAGACTACTTGGGACTAAAACCACTGAAAATCTAAATCTTTCACAAATTCAAAATTCAAATCCATATATATTGAAAATGGTTCATCACAAATATTCATGGACCTTCTCACATGGTCCTTCAATCTATCTCTTGATGAACACATTGATAATTTCTTCAAAAATACAAATTTAAGTTGATTTTGGAATTATATGGGAATTTTTGAAAGAATGCACAAAATGGCCAAAAAGGATTGCAGAAGTTGAAAATGACCATATTAGCAAGAAATGGAGAGAAACAACTAGATATAACAAGTTCTCCGTAAAAAGCTTCAAATCCACCAAAGAAATATGGAAATCTCACTCTAAGTCCATTAGAAAAATAATTATTCTATTTGATATTAGTCATGATGACAAGAGATCAAAATACTCATAGTAAAGCAAATAAGTTTCAACTTAGCAAGAATTTGCACAAAAACTTTAATTTTTTGCTCTAAATTTGTAGTTTTACCAATCTGCTCTCTCTTTGACAATGAATTCATTAAGATGCATGGACAAAGAAAGAACATGTAATGAAATGAAGTATCTGTATTTTATTTATATTTAGCATGATAAGGAGCTATAGAAATTATCCTAAGCGACTTTACTAGTATTTCACCAAGCCATATGATTTGAAGGAGTTATCTAGAACCTGAAATTAAATGGATTTCTTAGCATGTCAAGTTGCTTAAATTCTTAGTTTAGCCAAATGTATCCAAAATGAAGAAAATCATGCCAATAAACTAAATAGAACCAAGAAGCTACAATTGAATCATTTTAGAGTGCTACAAGTTCAATATTGAACCATTTAGTTCAAGCACTTGAAGTTGAGCACAAATAGCACATTTAGCATCAATAAACTAAATGGAATCAGAAGCTACAATTGAATCATTTTAGAGTGTTATAAGTTCAATATTGAATTATTTTGTTCAAACACATGGATTTGAGCACAAATAACACATTTAGCATTTTCTAAAACACATTTTGGTCTATTTTAGTAAAGCAAGTTCTAAACTAAGTGATATCCACAACTGCCAGCTAAGTTTAAGCCATTTTTCACAATTCTTTTGATGAGCCATGTGCTAGATATCAAGCCTTGTCGACACCCCCAAGTGATAATCTTAAAAGAATGGTCATGATCATCCAAAACTCTCCATGAATCCATGCCTAGTGCAATGGCAAGCCATCTCATGAGAAAGAATTGGTGAGTGATAGCTTTTTCACACATAAAAGAGATCATTTTTTATTTTATTTTTTAGTTCAAGAACAATGAGCTACTCCTGAGTCCATAAGCAATACCCGGCCCGATCCGCAAAAGGCTAGGAGAAGCAAGAACAACTAGCACAACTCAATCTAAAGCTCAATTTATGTTCTATACTCAACTTAGTGTATTTGACATAGCAAAAATAACCAAAAGACCATTAAAGAAAAAATAGTCATAATATCAAACATTAACATATTCTAGTTCAAGTTTTTTATATTTAATCAAGCTAGTATAGCAAAAGGTGGGATACACATAAAGAGATATGATGAATCTAGCAAAACTAACACAAGACATGACAAGTTTTAAAGTAAGATATCATGTCACACAGAAATAATAGTCAAAGCTTCATTAATATCTTACAATGCAAATTACTAAAATTTAAATATATAGGATACAATGAATACAAAAGAACCAAACTCCCCCCATCAAAAAGCAAAATGAGAAGAATCGCGAGTCTTGGTGAAAATATCTGTGACGTGATGCTTAGACTCAACAAACTAGAGGAGAACATCACTTTTCTCAATATGGTCCATAAGGAAGAGATAACTAATATCTATGTGCTTAGTTTTGGAATGCCGTATTGGGTGTTTGGCTATGTTAATTGCACTAGTGTTATCACACAGAAGTGGAACACTACCCAAAGCTAACCCATAGTCCCTCAGAGTAGATAAGATCTATAAGAGCAACTACGAGTAGTAGCTACATACTTTGCCTCAACAGTAGACTATGCAATAGAAAATTGCTTTCTAGATGACCAAGAGAGAAGAGATATGCCTAAAAAGTGACAGATGTTTGATGTACTCTACCTATCTATCCTACACCCTGCAAAGTCTACGTCTGAGAATGCTTGAAGAGAGTAAGGAAGTAGAAGAATGCCAGAGTTCAAAGTCAAGAGTGACTTAAAGATACCTGAAGATGTGGCGTACTTCTTGACAATGAGAGACATATACACATAATAAAGTGTATGTCTAGCTTAAAGTGGTGAGGTATATGTGGGAGTCGATCATGTTGTGGTACTACTTCTGGTCCACGGGCTCACCATCCTCATCAGGATCTAAAACTGTAGAAGTGGCCATGGGAGTAGTGATAGGCTTGTTGCTTCCCACATCAAAGTGCCGAAGAACATTCTTGGTGTACTTGCTTCAACGGATGAAAGTGCTTTCCTTCGATTGCTTGATTTGAAAGCTAAGGAAGAACATCAGCTCACCAATATACTCATCTCAAATTCCCTGCTCATTGAATCTGAAAATCCGGATACCAAAACATGAGAAGAACCATCGAAAATTATGTCATCTACATAAATCTGAATAAGAAGGAAATAATTCCCATGTCTAAAAGTGAATAGGGTTTTATCTACCATTCCTATTTTAAAATTATTTTAAGTAGGAAACTCTTAAGCTTGTTATTTCAAGCTCTAGGGGCTTGCTTTAATCCATACAAGACTTTGGAGAGTTTACAGACATGGTTTTGGAACTTGGAATTTTTAAAACCAGGTGGTTGCCTGACATAGACCTCTTCTTTTATGAAACCATTAAGGAATGTACTCTTGATGTCCATCTAAAATAACTTAAAGCCTTTAGACACAGCAAATGCTAACAGAATACGAATGAGTTTTAATCTAGCAATAAGTGCAAAAGACTACTCAAAGTCTAAGTCCTCTAATTGGAAGAAATCTTGAGCTACTGGTCTAATCTTGTTGCGAACTACTAATCCATCCTCACTTTATTTATTTTTCAATATCTATGTTGTTCCTATGACATTATGACCATAAGAGGCTTCAACTAAGGATTGGACTTTGTTTCTTTCGAAGTTCTTAAGCTCTTAATACATGGCATTGACCCATAAAGCATCAGATAAAGTATGTGTGATATCTCGAGGCTCAAAGGATGCAACAAAAGTAGAATGAGCATATAAATTTGGAGAGATAAACCTAAAGTGAGTAACTCGCTTATGGAGATTCTCAATCATCTGCTCGAGAGGGTATCGTTGTTGAATATGGTTGTTTGCAAACATGGCCTCTACCTCATGGGCTATAAAGATAGGAGCAGAACCACTCAAAGTACTGGTGAAAGTGGGATGAGACTACTAAACTGAAGCTGAAATAGTGGGAACAGGCACTCCAACCAACTCAGAAGTAATAAGAGGGATGGGATCCTCATCCTCCAAGTTTGGGTCGTCGTAGAAGAAGATGCTCTCCTGATCACCTTGTACCAGTGTACCTACACTATCAGGTCTAGTATCAGGATTAGCCTACAAGTCCACAAGATTTTGTTTGTATCCAAATTAAAAAATGATAGCAACAAAGTATGAGCAGGATATTCTAAAAATATTCCATCAGAGGATCTTGATTCAAATTTATCTAAGTTGCCATGTTATAAAATGAACCACTTGCAACCAAAATTTTTAAAATGAGAGAAACTAGGCCTACGATCGAACCTCAACTCATAAGAAGTCTTGCCTAAGTACGATCTCAAGAACATCCTGTTTGACACATAACAAGCGGTGGAAAATGCCTCAGCCCAAAACCTCATAAGGGTGTTATTCTCATCTAATAAAGTTCTAGCCATTTGCACTAGAGTTCTATTCTTTCTCTTTGCCACTCCATTTTGGTTGGGAACTCTAGGTGAAGAGAACTAATGCTCTAAATCTCGCTCAGCACAGAAATTGGCAAAAGATGAATTTTTGAATTCAGTGCTATTATCAATCCTAATGACTTTCAAAGCTCTTGGGATGTCAACAACTAAACGAAGGATCAACTCCCTAAAGCAACCAAATGTGTCATCCTTTGATGTAAGAAAATACATCCAAGAATACATAAAGAAGTCACCTACAATAATAAGCACATACTACATCTCTCCTGTAGACTGGACTCTAGAAGACCAACAGTGTCTAAGTGCAAGGGCAATCCAGGTGCATCGGTCATCACCTTGGTAAGAAGTGGATGAGAAGTAGCAACCATCTTATCATGTCTACAGGGTGAGTAAACTAGGTCCTTGCAACTCTTAAGCCTGGGCAAACATTTAATAAGATCCATGCTACTGACTCTAGTCAAGTGATTGAAGCATATATGACTAAACCTATGATGCCACATTACTATATCATGAGAATCAGAAACCACAAGACATCTAGAGCTAGGAGAGACACTAAAATCAGCACTACAGACCTTCTCCAACATAGAAATCCTAAACATAAGCTTACCATTGGAATCTAGTGTTGGTGATATGCCCTAGAGGCAACATGGAGATGTTGAATATATCACATACTATGTTTATGATACATTGCTTTGTTCCTTGAAATAGACATTATCATTATTGATCAATGAGTATGTGACTTATTCATGAGACTCTTAATGCCAAAATATTGCTATTTCTAAATGATCCCTGATTATATTTCATATGAGGAACAAATATGATTCAAAGATCAAGATATGTATTGATTGATGATCATGTCTCATGGATCATGGTATGGAGATGCCAAATCAATAATATGGACATGTGTTAGTGAACATATGTTGGATAGACCCGCCATGAGACACCGCAGAGATTCCATGTGTCATCGGTTGGTCTCAAGTAGTGTTTATGTGGAATCCTTAGACTTGAGATCATCATGGTTCCCAAGATGCGTAGTAGCTTACTTTGGGACTACTAAACACTACTCCGTGAATCGGGTAGTCATAAAAGTAGTCTTTGGGTTTGCCATGAAACATGTAGTGGGATGTGAATGATCAAGATAGAATTTGCCCTCCTTATGGGAGAGATATCTCTGGGCCCCTCGATGTAATGGATTATGAAAGTGCATGGCCATGCCAAGGTGATTGAGGAGTCAATCACGAGTTTATAATCCATCACGGAATCGAGAGAGTGATTGAGCTATTAAGAGGATGACACAGGTCTCGCCTTGAGCTCTATCTATATCGTGAGGCAAAGGGATTAGTACATGAGAACATTACGTGTTCAAATACCGATATGATCTTTACGTATACTTTGGGGTTAATATGTCTTGCTAGAGGCCGCTATTAACAGGGTGACCGGAAAGGTGTTTCTGGGTCGCGACCAAGTATACGTGAACCTACAGGGTCGCACACTTAACGGGTTGGAACACTAATTCGAATGTGATTCGGATATGGGCTCAATTCGGATAGAGATCCGGATAGACTCCTATTGGGTCTCGGTCCACGAGGCCCAAGTGAGGAGGTCTATATATATGGAGGCGAGGGGCTGAGGGAACGCACCTGATAATCCCGAGCTAATCCGTAGCCGCCACCTCCAGAGCCAAACCCTAGCCGCTCGCGAGTGCTGGTACACTCGCGATCGGCGCCCCGACCGGGACGTGTGGATACCGGTGGAGGCGCTGCTCGTTGCGGCGTTGATCGGCATCAACAACCTCTGATTGGATCCGCTCGTGGTGTGGTTGATCGCGTGGAGGAGACGATCGGTTCGGGACGATCGACTACTTCCACTACTACTGACGCTGCGTGGTTGGATCGGCTTCTCCAACTCTTCTTCACTGCTGCTGGCGTCTAGTGGTAACGATCCATGATCCTCCTTAAGCATGATGTTCTTGTGTGCGCGGTAGAAAAATTTTGTTTTCTGCTCTCGTAGCCTACTCGCGATCCATTAGTGGTATCAGAGCCATCTTGCTTAGTTTGCGATCTGGATCAGCGCATATGTTGATATGCGGTTGTAATAGATTGGATCTATTACGGACTAGATCAATCGGTCATAAGGGGTTGGAATATGTATGAGTTGATAGCATCATGTGGCCAAAAGATTAGTTCGTGCTCCTTCTTTGATGTACGCGCGACTTACCCCTACCTACCGGTAACACCATCGGGCTAATCACTGCGCACGCGATCGAGATTGAGCCAACAGATCGAGGTCTTGTGTTACGGTCTCCTCAAGCATACCGATCGCGATGATTGATGTGATTGATCTAATGAAAATTGAGACATTTTGAATGGCTCGAATTTGGGTTGATTTGATCGGCCCGATGAGATTTTCATAGCGATTTCATAGATGCGATCTATGTAATTCCGTGAGGTAGAATATGTTCTACGCTAACTTGTTTTGCAGGAATGATGTGAATGGTATGGCATAGATGCATATGTGATGCATGTGTGTTTTGGCGGCTGTGTGTCGTATTAATCACAGTAGGGTTGAGGTCGTTTTTAATTGTATAACGACTGCGTGTCGACTTGTGATGCTTGAGCTCCTCATGTAATTCATTTGCTACCTATTAATTGTAATAGTTTAGTTCTTTGCTATGGAGGCTTCAAGCATGATGACAAAGAGGACAAGAAGTGTGGCGAAGAATATCACCGTGGAACCATGGCGATGGCGACCACTACGATACAAAATGCCATACCATTCACAAGATAATGTGATTATATGCATGTGATGTTTATTTCTTGTCATACTATTCTTTCATGTCATACCAACTAAGGGTTAGTTTTTCATGATAGAATAGCTTCTCTCAAGAAAAATTAAGAATTTGTTTTGATGCCCTTCCAATTGTCATGCCTATAAGAATCATGATCATTGTTTGGTAGGTCCGCCAAAGCGAGTACCATCAACTATCTTGATCTAATAGGGTGGATGTCGGACATCCACATGCATAGTATTGGTTTACTTGACAAGGCTATCAAATTAGATTTGGGCCTTGGGGCATGGTGTTGGGAGCCGGGCATTGGATGCCACCCAACAAACAAGAGTCACATAAGATGTGATTAGCAAGTGTTGCTTACCTCGTCACTAGGTTTCTAGCAGTGATGCCAAAGCTCACTAGAACTTAGATGAACATGGATCTTGACCACTATATGTCGTTAGAGGGAAGACGATTACAAAACATATAGTGGGAGTATCTTTGTTAAATTGTTTAATGGAAGATCAAACATGAACATAGTGCTAAACTTTGCATATTCTTTGTTGTAGATCATGTCAACTAATGCCGCATCCAGTTCTTTTAATTTGCGATCTATTCTTGAGAAAGAAAAACTCAATGGAACGAACTTTTGGATTGGTATCGCAACCCGAGAATTGTTCTCAAGCAAGAGCGCAAGGAGCATGTCCTTGAGTCTCCTTATCCCGATGACTTGCCCGATAATGCTACCGTGGCTGCACGGAAAGCTTATGAGAAGCAAACGAATGATTACCTTGATGTGAGTCGTCTCATGCTTGCCACAATGTCCTCTGAGCTTGAAGCAATATGAGAACACAGATGCCTACAATATCATTGTGGGGTTGCGTGGTATGTTTGAGAACCAAGCAAGGGCCGAGAGGTTCAACACTTCAAAGTCCTTGTTTGCGTGTGCTTGCGAAGGAATCCGTCACCCTCATGTGATTAAGATGATTGGCTACATTGAGAGTCCGAAAAGCTTGGTTTTCCCTTAGCCAAGAGTTGGCTATCGATGTGATTCTTCATCGCTCCCTCGAGCTTTGAGCCATTCATTCGAACTATCACATGAACAACATGGACAAGACCTTGGTCGAGTTGCATGGGATGCTAAAATCACCGAGGAAAGCATTAAGAAAAGCAGCCATCATGTGATGATGATGCGAGAAAGGCAAGGGCAAGCCCTATGTAAAGAAAGGCGGTCAAAGAAAGTTAGCTCCCGATGAGATCGCGAGCGGTTCTAAGGCCAAGCAAGTCAAGAAGGGCCTCGCTCGATGCGATTGCTACTACAGAAGCAATCGTGACATTGGAAAAGGAACCCAAAGTACTTGGAGGATCTTGAGAAAAGAAGGAAGTACGACTTCCGCCTGGTATAAATGTTATAGAAATCAATCTTGCTACTTCATCTTCGATTCTTGGGTATTTGATACCGGATCGGTTGCTCACATTTGCAAATCGTTGCGGGGCTAAGAAGAAGTAGAAGTTTGAGGAGGAGCGGTGGATCTTCGCTGGCAATGGAGCAAAAGTTGTCATGGTGGTCGTTGGCACCATGCCATTGTCTTTACCTTCGTGATTAGTTTTGGAATTGAATAATTGTTATTGTGTTCCATCTCTTTCCAAGAACATTATTTCGCTTCATGTTTACAAGCGAAGGTTATGACTTTAGATCCGTGAACAATGGTTGTTCTCTTTATTTCAAAGATATGTTCTATTGTCATACTCCATTGGTGAATGGGTTATATGTTCTTACTCTTGAAGAGTCATCGGTCTATAACATTAATACAAAGAGGCAACGATCGAATGATTTGAATCCACGCTTATTTGGCACTGCCGCTAGGTCACATAAATGAGAAACGCATGGAGAAGCTCCATAGAGATGGTATTCTGCACTCATTTGATTTTGAATCATTTGAGACATGCGAATCTTGTTTACTTGGCAAGATGACAAAAGCACCTTTCACCGGTCAAGGTGAACGGGCAAGTGACTTATTGACACTCGTACATTCTGATGTATGTGGACCAATGAGCTCAACAGCCAGAGGTGGTTTTCAGTACTTCATAACTTTTACTGATGACTTTAGTAGATATGGATATATCTACCGATGAAGATAAGTCCGAATCCTTTGAAAAGTTCAAAGAATTCCAAAATGAAGTGCGAAATCATTTAGGCAAGACAATCAAGTTTCTACGATCCGATCGTGGAGGCGAGTAATATTTGAGCCATGAGTTTGGTAATCATCTCAAGGATTGTGGAATTGTTCCACAATTGACTCCGCCGAACACCTCAATGGAATGGGGTATTCGAACGAGAAATCGCACCTTATTAGATATGGTGCGCCCATGATGAGCCACATGATCTTCCGTTGTCTTTTGGGGTACGCCTTGAAACAGCCCGCTTTCACACTAAATGAGTTCCATCAAAATCGTAGAAAAGACACCATATGAGATGTGGACAGACAACGCCCTAGCTTGTCTTTTCTTAAGATTTGGGGATGTGAGACTTATGTAAAACGTTTACAACCGATAAGCTCACCCTAAATCGATAAATGCTTCTTTATCGGGTATCCTAAGGAAACAAAAGGATATTACTTCTATAATCAAGAAGAAGGCAAAGTGTTTGTCGCCCTAAGATGGTGTCTTCCTAGAGAAAGAGTTTCTCTCAAGAAGGGATAGTGGGAGCATGGTGCAACTTGAAGAAATTCGAGAAACACCGAAAACGTTTACCCTCTGAGTAACCACAACAGATGAACAAACGTTGAAGAACCTGCTGGACACACCGGCACCACGTAGGTCGAGAGGTCACGTCGTGTACCGAGAGGTACATGTTCTTGACTACTCAACAACGGGATATATTGTTGTTAGACAACGATGAACCTAAGACCTATGAAGAAGCGATGGTGGGACCAGACTGAGAAATGGCTTGAAGCCATGAGATCCAAATTGAATCCATGCACGAGAATCAAGTTTGGAACTTGGTTGATCCACCGATGGTGTTAAAACCATTGAGTGCAAATGGGTTTTCAAGAAAAGATAGACATAGATGGAAATGTTCACATCTATAAAGCGCGATTGGTGGCCAAAGGTTTCAAACAAATTCAAGGTGTTGATTATGATGAAACTTTTTCACCGTCGCAATGCTAAAGTCTATTCGGATCATTCTAGCGATTGTCGCTTATTTCGACTATGAAATATGGCAATGGATGTCAAAACAGCTTTCCTTAATGGAAATCGAGTGAGGATGTGTACATGACACACCCACAGGTTTTGTCGATCCGCAATCGACTAGAAAGATATGCAAGTGCAAAGATCCATTTATGGATTAAAGCAGCATCTCGAGTTGGAACATTCGCTTTGATGAAGTAATCAAAGGGTTTGGTTTCATCAAGAACGAAGAAGAGCCTTGTGTTTACAAAAGGCTAGTGGGAGCGCACTCGTGTTTCGGTCTTATATGTGGATGACATATTATTGATCGAAATGACATTCCTATGCTCGAATCATTAAGTCTTCATTGAAAAGTAGTTTCTCTATGAAAGACTTAGGAGAGGCGATATATTCTCGGGCATCAAGATCTATAGAGATAGATCAAAAGGCTGATTGGATTAAGCCAAGATACGTACATTGACAAGGTGTTGAAAAGGTTCAACATGCAGGATTCCAAGAAAGGCTTCCTACCTATGTCACATGGTATAAATCTTAGCAAGAATCGGTGTCCTAGTACACCGATGAGCGGGTTAAAATGAATGCGATTCCATATGCTTCACTATTGGATCCATTATGTATGCCATGCTTTGTACACGCCCGGATGTCTCGTATGCTTTAAGTGCTACGAGTAGATACCACTCAGATCCAGGTGAAAGTCACTGGATTACCGTAAAGAACATCTTGAAGTACTTGAGAAGAACTAAAGATGTGTTCCTCGTCTATGGGGTGAGGAAGAGCTCGTTGTAAATGGTTACACCGATGCTAGCTTCCAAACCGACAAAGATGATTTTAGATCGCAATCGGGATTTGTGTTCTGCCTGAATGGCGGTGCGGTAAGCTGGAAGAGTTCCAAGCAGGAGACAGTTGCTGATTCTACAACAGGTTTAGTACATAGCGGCTTCGAAGTCGCTAAAGAGGTCGTTTGGATCAAGAAATTTGTTTCGAGCTTGGTGTGATGGCTAGTGCCTCCACCCAATGGACCTCTCTGTGACAACAGTGGAGCCATTGCGCAAGCCAAGGAGCCTAGATCTCACCAGAAGTCCAAGCACATTCTACGGCGATTTCATCTCATCCGCGAGATTGTGGAGAGGCGATGTTAAGATATGCAAAGTACACACGGATTTGAACATTGCGGATCCGTTGACAAAGCCGCTTCCCACCAAAGCATGAGGCTCACACTAGGGCAATGGGTATTAGATACCTACATGGTTGACTCTAGTGCAAGTGGGAGACTGGTGATATGCCCTAGAGGCAACATGGAGATGTTGAATATATCACATACTATGTTTATGATACATTGCTTTGTTCCTTGAAATAGACATTATCATTATTGATCAATGAGTATGTGACTTATTCATGAGACTCTTAATGCCAAAATGTTGCTATTTCTAAATGATCCCGATTATATTTCATATGAGGAACAAATATGATTCAAAGATCAAGATATGTATTGATTGATGATCATGTCTCATGGATCATGGTATGGAGATGCCAAATCAATAATATGGACATGTGTTAGTGAACATATGTTGGATAGACCCGCCATGAGACACTGCAGAGATTCCATGTGTCATCGGTTGGTCTCAAGTAGTGTTTATGTGGAATCCTTAGACTTGAGATCATCATGGTTCCCAGATGCGTAGTAGCTACTTTGGGACTACTAAACACTACTCCGTGAATCGGGTAGTCATAAAAGTAGTCTTTGGGTTTGCCATGAAACATGTAGTGGGATGTGAATGATCAAGATAGAATTTGCCCTCCTTATGGGAGAGATATCTCGGCCCCTCGATGTAATGGATTATGAAAGTGCATGGCCATGCCAAGGTGATTGAGGAGTCAATCACGAGTTTATAATCCATCACGGAATCGAGAGAGTGATTGAGCTATTAAGAGGATGACACAGTCTCGCCTTGAGCTCTATCTATATCGTGAGGCAAAGGATTAGTACATGAGAACATTACGTGTTCAATTGATATGATCTTTACGTATACTTTGGGGTTAATATGTCTTGCTATAGGCCGCTATTAATGTGGTGACCGGAAAGGTGTTTCGGGTCGCGACCAAGTATACGTGAACCTGCTGTGGTCGCACACTTAACGGGTTGGAACACTAATTCAATGTGATTCGGATATGGGCTCAATTCGGATAGAGATCCTGGATAGACTCCTATTGGGTCTCGGTCCACGAGGCCCAAGTGAGGAGGTCTATATATGGAGGCGAGGGCCGAGGAACGCACCGATAATCCCGAGCTAATCCGTAGCCGCCACCTCCGAGCCAAACCCTAGCCGCTCATGAGTGTCCGGGTACACTCGCGATCGGCGCCCCACCGGACGTGTGGATACCGGTGGTGGCGCCGCTCGTTCGGGCGTTGATCGGCATCAACAACCTCTGATTGGATCCGCTCGTGGTGTGGTTGATCGCGTGGAGGAGACGATCGGGACGATCGACTACTTCCACTACTACTGACGCGCGTGGTTGGATCGGCTTCTCCAACTCTTCTTCACGCACAAGGCTAGTGGTAACGATCCATGATCCCTCCTAAGCATGATGTTCTTGTGTGCGCGGTAGAAAAATTTTGTTTTCTGCTCTCGTAGCCTACTCGCGATCCATTATCTAGAACCCTGCACTCACCTCTCTTGAACCTTACCCTAGACCCTCATCTAAAAGCTGGAAAACAGAAAGCAAGTTATACCTCAGCTTACTTACCAAAGCGATGTCCTTGACCATAAACTTGTTATTGACACACATAATACCTTTAACCATCACTGTCTTGGTAGAAGAATCCCCGAATGTGATCAACTCATTGTCGGATGCATGAGTAAGGGAGGAGAACCAACGAGAATCTCTAGTCATGTGTTAGGAACACTTGGAGTCAACAAGCCACACATCCTCCTTCCTCGCTTGACAGGCCTATAGGGCGAAAGTAGGAAATATCAGTGCCTCAATACAGGGGTTAGAAATGAAAGACTTAGGAATCCACTATTTAGCCACACGACGAGTAGGAACATCAATAAAAGTACGAATAGAGCAGTTAGTCTGAAAATCATGAGGATGCACATGATAACCACCTAGACCTCTCCAAATCGACATATGTCTAGAAGCTACTCATGGTCTACTCTCATGAAATCCTAATCCACGATGATGTCTAGCTCCACCAAAGGAGTCAAATAAGGAATTTATGAACCTAGGCCTAACTCTAGGAGTACTCGAGACTAAAGGCTAGTCTCTAGAGACACTCATGGGTGAAGGGACTCCTCTAATGGACCTCAAAGCATGCACTCGTTCTATCCTCTCAAACTTGACCCTGTGGTAGCAAAACGCAACAGGATGGCATTCCTTCTTGCAAAAGGTGCATTGGTACTTTACCTTTTGAGGGGTCAGACCTACTGAAGTTGAAGCATCTGACTTGCTAGAAGGGTTTCAGCAAATTCAATTGACTTAAAAACAATCTTTGAAGGTTCATGTGGTTTGACCTCAATCTTGCCACTTTCCATAATCAACACTACTTTAGGTGGGTGGTTTTTGGAATGCTCTAAGGAGATGAACCTTAGACTTCTATTCTTCACACTTACCTTAGATTTGCCAAGAATCATGTCGAGGTTCTTTTTTCTGCAAGAAAATTTTTCATGGGTCTTCTTGATGTTGTCATTTTCTATGGCTAGGTTGGGACATTGATAGACTTAAGCTTCTTGGTTGCCCTAGCATATATATCTTTATGGACAACTATCTCTACATTTAAAGCCTCACCAGACACACAAAAGACATCCTTAATCCTACCCAGCCGCTTCTGAAACTTGACTCTAAAGTTCTCATGCATCTCATTTAAATATTTCCAATCTCAACACAAAATGCACAAGAAATAAAATCAATGGAATTCTTAGATGCAGCAATGGATAATATTTTTCCATTTTTATCTTTAAGTATCTTGTTAAGAGTTTCTATTTTATTAGTGAGCTTAAGATAATTTTCACATGATTTAGTCTTAGCACGTTGAAGCAAGTTAGTCAATTATTTTAGTTTTTTCTCCCTAAGTTCACAATGAGAACATGAATATTTAGGATTAAATTGAAGCAAGAATTTAGTGGTACTATCAAGATTTTACTTTAAGCAAGGCACAATTGGAGTAAGATGAAGCAGTATCACCTAAAGAAACAACACCTATGTCAACATGATCATTAGTAGACTTGAGTGTTACTAGCTCAACCTTAGCATCTATGAGTTGGCTGACAATAGAAGAATGAGAAATCATAAATTTATCCAACTCAGAATATAAAGCAAGGCAAGCATTACAGTTTTTATCATCAAGAATTATGAATTTGAGCCTAACAATTTTGAAGTTCAAGTTGTCAATCATGAAATTCCAATTCTTGATTTTCTTAGCCTTTTTCCTAAGTTCTCTTTTAGTTCAAACAAGACCACACTTTATATCCTCGGTCAAGAGACATACCTCATCAAGATCACTATAGGGAGTGTCGTCATCGATGGTGTCATTGGTCATGTCCTCGTCAGTAATGAAGCATATGTTGGTGAAGTTCTGGTTCTTCTTCTTGACATTAGATCATCCTTGTCGTCCTTTGTCCCTGAGTCCACATTGGTATGTTGACAATCTCGAGAGTAGCAATGACTCTATTGACAAACTTTTTGTGGTTTGTTCTCTTGGGCTTCACGTCATGAGCTTGAGGACACCTTTGAAAATTCTTCTCATCTTGGCCCTTGAGCTTGGGGGCACTTGGCCCGAATGTGATTTGGCTCACCACACTCGAAACTTGTGATAAGCTTTTGTGAATTTGGTGGATAGGAGTGCTACGTCTTCCTTTCGGAGTATCTCCATCTACTTATTACTCAAGGAATACAAGGTGGGCAAGAACAAAACTAGAAGAACCAAAATCCAAAGGACTAGAAGAATTTCTCTAAGAATTTTGGTGAACCTAGAAAATAACTCATCCAATGATTCATCGGGCTTTTGCTCAAATTTGGAGTGCTCTTTCTTGTATTGATTTTGTCTTACTTCTTTAATGGATGTGGAGCCCTCATAGTAATCTGTGAGGGTCATCCAGATCTTGTGAGTAGATATCAAGTGAGATACTCGATCAAACGTAGATCTACCAAGCCTTTGAATCAAGAAATTATATGCCTTGTTGTTTGTCTATAAATTTGAAGTATTTGTCAGATGACCTGGTCATCGGCAGGCACAACATAGGGCCACTTGACTTTCTCCCAAAATGGTTACCTTGGGCTTGAATGTAGGCTATCATCTATGCCTTCCAATAGGGATAGTCAACCCCATCAAAAATCGGCGGCTTGGTAGAGTACTTATTTGATGCCATGCCTCTAAGATCGGTTAAGATCTATTTGTGTAGTGCCCATGCTCATTACAATTAAAACAAGTGACTAAACAACCCGGTTTTGCCCTCCGGACGGCTGTCCTCCGTAGTTATATGGCTGAACCATGACTTGTTGTGCGCAGGGGGCTTGCCCTTGGTTCTTTGGAGGTAGTGGTGCCCAAGGAAGAATATTTGACAGTTGCTAAACACATGGCTTCTGCGAACTATCACTTGCTGATTTCTACACCATCCACTTGCACTTGCGACTCTCCACAACCGCTTTAGTGTTATCCTCCACTTAGATTGCCTTGTCTTTCAAGGTACAGCAAGTTGGGGATGTCTTGAGCAGAGCAAGACCACTTCATCTCTTCATTAAGGTGCTCCCGAAAGAGAGCAACCTTCCTCTTCTCGTTACATTGGGCAATGTTCAGCTTATTCTCAGTGGAACGAAGCCAATCATCAGTATCCAGTAGATCTTTGGCTGATGCAAAGTTAGATGGTTGAGTTCGCATGAACTCACCCAACTTTGACTAGGGTTGAGCAGCAATTGCGCCTTCTCCAGCCATGGAGCCAAGGGTGGTGGTGTTTTGGACCAATTGTTACAGCAAGAGGGTGTTGGTTTGGCGTCCTTGTTCGATCATAGTGAGCACTTGCGCCATCATGGATGGCTGGGGTAACACTTCTTCTTTCACCCGCTGATTTCTAGCATGCAGTGTACCATGAGTATTACCAGTCTGCTGAGGAGCAGGGGTACCTGAGGATGGATTGGGGTGAGAATGATTCGATGGCTCCCCCCTTGTTGATGGGATCTAGAGGCTTCTCCGCTTGCCATGATTTAACTTAGGGAGCATGTCACCGGTATCCTGCATAATTCATGTCATAGAGGTTTGACCAATATGAATGTTATTAATTTGAGAAGGACTATGATAAGGAATGACATTAGATAAGAGAATAATTTTTGTACAAGTTTTTATCCATTCTCTAGTTTATTTAACTAATCCCTATGGCTTATTTTCAGGTTATACTACCCCTTGGTGTTTTTATATTATTAGACCTTCATAATAACAATAAATTTAACTCTAAATGAAGGTAGGAGAGGTTTATAGGATATTACATTACATAAATTTCAGCAAGTATATGTTCTGAAATTTTTGGGAAAGAGGAGGTATCTAGAGTAGTATCCTTAGTAGTTCAAAGAGGAACCTCTAAAAGAACTTGAAATGTTTTAATAACTTTTTGGAATAATTTTGGCTCCATTTTAAAGTCATAAAGGTGATAAAAAAAGCTTTAAATTTTTAGAGAGCATCTCTTCTCTCAACCTAGAGTTATTTTGAATAAGGTGAGAGCCGATGATCAAAAGAAAACTTTTAGGTAAGAGCAGAATGCTAGGAGAGGTAAGAATTAGAAATACTCCTATATATTTCTTCAGAATCAACCCTATGATTAGATTAGGTTTCATTTTTTAAATTCTAAGTCCCATTCTATCTAGGGCTTAAGACACAGTTAGTATAGCTCTGATACCAATGTTGTGGGGACCCCAGACGTGGAACAACCGTAGTCGCCCTATTATTTTGTACTAGTCCCATGATCAGTTGCTAGTATATATATTCACATCATTGAGATCACATCCATACACATCACATACAAATAAGTTATAACAAAAGGGGTGATATGGTAGCAATGCATAATAAGGTTTACACCAGAGGGCCGACTAGTCAAATAAACATCAGAGTTAAGAGTAAATCGCAGTGGAAGACAAGTAAATAAGTAAAAGCATCCAGTGGTATGCCACCATGGCCCATAGGAAACTAACTAGAGTTAGGCCCTGAAAAGACCCATCATTGAATTCCTCAGGCCGGGGGCAAAGTACGCATTGTCAGGCACATATCCTTCTTCATTCTCTGATCAACAATAATTTAAGCAAGGTTGAGTACATTGTATACTCAGTAAGACTTGTAGTGTATCGCAAAATTACACACACACATATATATAAGGCTATCAAAAAATGTGGCTCTATGCTAAGTTATTTTCAACATGAAGCAAATTTCATTTGTAATATAGATAAGTAATAATTTGCAAACAGAATTGTAAAGAGCATGTAGCATGTAATGAAATATCATTTATATAACTTTGATAATAGAAAATCATATCCATTTGTAGCCCTCCTCGTCTATGAATATCACACAATTTTCACCAATGGGCATGGCACACATAAGACGCGTACATGCCACCCCATCATGTTTAGTGAAATAGTTTTGAAAATAAAAACTACACCTATTGTGGTTGCATCCAAGCTTAGTCATGACTGTGAGTGTGGCTATTTAAATAGTTTTTAACTCTCTGTTGAGGTTGTACAACTTTACCCACATGAGATAATCAATTATATTGTCGGCAACTTCACGCTTCCTTTGATGTGTGACGAAAGTGATTATTATATAGCCTTTAGATCATCTAGTCCTAACATTGAACCAGCCCAATCAATATTGAACCTCTCTTAGGTTCATTCCCTAAGAGAGCATTCGAATCCTCACTTAGGCCCATCCAATAGCGAAGACCCTCACTTAGGTCCATCCCCCAAGTGGGTATTCACCGTTGTCTTAGCAAGCTTTGGCCCCAACACCTTGGTGAAGGGAACCCCCACGAGCAAACCTACTCGGAATGCCCTCACTACATCTGTGCCTACCACAATGTTAGTTAGTCCTACACAACTTAATCAGCTAAAGTCAGAGCCCATATAGTATATGTGGTTGTACAGTGTGACTTAGATATGTGGCAATAGCGTTCGGTCCTTAATTGATCCGGGAGAGAATCTCCCCTATCTACATGTGAGATACCCTCTCACGTTTAACAGTTTATCATATAACCCACCTGCGTCCAAAAACTAGATTTTTTATTTTGTTTTATATCAAACTAACAGAGGTTCCTCCTATACACCAATAGATTGAAATCTCCCATATCCATGTGCAAGCTTGTCCAAAATATCAAACTTACTGAAAGCTATTATATGGCTAAGCATCTAGACCATATACTAATATAATTTACCCAATTTGACATTAGATATTGTCTAAACGATGTCCTAAAGATTACAACAGTGAGGGTATCAAATTTGCAAGGAGATGAAAAGCATACAAGCGGTTGAACTATCATTACCCATAGTATAGCAATTTTACTAGAACATACACGCATGCATAATAGATTTCGCATTCAATATACAATAATTGAAATACTGGTATCAACATGGTCAAAGAAAGTACTTGCCTTGCTTTTGCTGTTCAAAGAGTATTTCGGGCGCGTTCTCAAGGTTTTTTGGCGCAGCGTCATCTAATTGATAAAATCTAGATAAAAGCAAATAAGAGCCAAATAAATTTAAATAGAGTAAAACTTAAATATTTTTTGTATATTCAGAAAGATCATGATTTTAGAAAAATTTAGAAACAAAGATCACTAAATTGGAGTTTGTATGCAAAAGTTATAAGTGTTTGAGTTTTGGCTAGGTTTGAATTGTCTCTTTTTGACTGATACCATACTCTTTTTTGACTGCTATAGTGCTCTTTTTGACTTCTAACACTCTTCGACTGCTACATTTTCCAACTTCTGACACTCATCGGCTGCTACATCTTTTCGACTTCTCACACTCTTTTCAACTTCGACCATTATGGTACTCTTTTTGACTTTGACTTCCACGGTTCTTTCTTTGACTTCGACTGCTACGGTTCTCTTTTTGACTTCGACTACTATGGTACTCTTTTCGACTTCGACCGCTACGTTACTCTTTTCAGCTTTGATCGCTATGATCGACTTTTCAACTTCAACTACTATGGTTCTCTTTTCAACTTTGACCGCTATGGTTCTCTTTTTGATTTCGACCACTATGGTTCTCTTTTTGACTTTGACTACTAAAGTTATCTTTTCAACTTCGACCACTACTGTACTCTTTTTGACTATGAACACTATGGTACTTTTTTTTGACTTTGACCACTACGGTACTCTTTTCGACTTCACAAAGTGAGGTACGACTCATCGTCAATGAGGAACTCCTCAGTGGATGGGGCCTGACCGAAACGGAGCCAAAACCTCGGCTCGCATGCCTAGTTGAAGAATCGCGGCCCAAGTTGGAGGATAAGGCAGTCGGTGATGAGGTCCTGTGGTGGCGAAGGTAGGGGAATGGCACTATGGGGCTATGAGCTACTATGGCTCTATTCAGTGCTAGAGGAGCTTCCATGGGGGAGGAGGAACTCATTGAAGATGATGACAACGCTCAGGAAGGCATGGAGTAGCTCGACGATAGTGACCTCGTTGATGGGGAAGAGGAGGCCTATGACGACATCAAATTCCAGCAATAGTGAAACTATAAAAAGGTGTGTACGAGCTTGCTGGCATGCATACGGAGGTATAGGTGAATGGAATCAAGGTATGACTCACCGGAGAGAGAGGAAGGCTTACGGTGGCATCCTGGCAGGAGATGAAGGAGAAGGCCTAGCCCGAGTGGTCCACTGCACATAAGGTCAATCAAATGAGTAAGGTGCTTAAGGGAGAGGTAAGGCATGTTGTGACAGAGTTGAGGAGGAGAGAAGCTCACCGGAGTTGCTAGAACACGGTGGTGTGCTCACTGACGTCAGAACAACTTCAGTTTCTCAGTGTTTTAGTGAGCAAAGTGCTCAAGAAATACATGCAAGAGACCGAGGAGCAAGCTGAAGTGTAAAGGAATGACTAAGGGGGGCTTTGTAGGTTTGGAATGGCTGAGTGTAAAGTGCAAGTTCTTACAAATGCACAAAATGGTGTGGCTCGATTTCTTGCCGTGGAACATGAGGCGCAGAAGAAGACACGGGAAAAGAGATGTGTCGCATTGAGGTGATGGGTAGGTAGGGATTGGCAACAGTAGAGAGAACTGTGGATGTGACATCAGAAACTAGGGGTAGCGTGGACATGGCAGAGCTGACGCATGTGCGTAGAGGTGGAAGGCGAATACTGCAAGTGGGCCCTACACGGTAGTGAGAGCTAGTGAGGTAAGTTGGCTAGGAGGTTTGGGCAATTGTTAGACTCAATAGATCACCTCAAAAAATTATGAAAATTTTTGGAAATGCTTCTGACATAGAGACAATTACTGGGTAAATTTTTTAGAATTTTATCGACTCTAGATTTTTCTCAAAAATTTGGGGAAAGTTACTATCCCATATAAAGTCGATTTCTAATTTAATTAAATCCTTATATCATGTTTGAAAACTACTCACATATTTATTTCTAGTGCCATGATTATATTTTTGAGTTTTTGAGATGAATTCCACTATAAATTTTCTCATACAAACTTTTAATCATATTTTTTCTTTACAGCTTGGTCTCAATTTTTGATTTTTGAAAAAAACATTCCAAATAAACTCCAATAAAGAGCCAAGAAAAACAAATGCATTTAAAAAGTTTAATTTTTTTTATTTTTGCATGCCCTAGAATTTGGGATGCTACATGAATCGAAGCCAAAATCCTTAGATTAAGAATCTTCAAGAAGCACTCTAAATTAAGCAAGAACCGAGCAACTTTAAAATCTTGCTAACCATAATACCTAGATTGAAAGGATCTACTCTATACAAGTCATCTCCATCACTTACACATCCTTGGCTCATAGCAAGATCAAGAATGGGAGAGAAGAGGCAAAGAACCAACAAGAACAAGAGAAAATCAACCAAGCTAAAAAGACTTCATGGGAGATGATCAAAGTTAATTATATTGCTATTTGTAAATGAAGATTTTATAGCCATGCCATGAGGAGGACAAGAGAGCATATCACATCACTCACCCTTCTCTTACAAACCTTAATTCTAACTCAATGATGGTTAGAGTGGTTAGCCACATGCCTCTATACTCAACCTACTAAATAGATAGAGTAACCAACCCACATATAACCCTAATGGATACTAACCAGCCCACATATAACCCTAATGGATACTATCTACTAACTCAAATGGGGGAGACCTCTTAATCCCACACAACATAGATTTTACACTCACACTTAACTCATACACGCTTTTCAATGTACATGAGGTTGAACCCACTAATTCTTTAGCCATTTATCCACCTGATCTTCCCAATATCTCCTTGACCTAAACCACTTTCCCAAAAACTACTGAAGCACTGCAATTTTGATCCAACAAATTTTCCAAAATTTGGTGAACTAACAAAATACCCTCGCCTTGACCCAGTCTTCACCTTCCTTTGCAAGAAATCACTATGCTTGCCTTGTGTAGCTCATGAGTCCCCTTACGCAATCCATCCAGGTCATGCCAAGGTGTACCAGAACCTGAGAGAAAGATATTGGTGGGTTAGCATAAAAAGAGAAATTGCTAAGTTTGTTAAAGCTTGTGACACCTGTCAAAATGTCAAGGGAAAGCATCAGAGGCGTGCTGGACTTTTGCAACCTTTGCCAATCCCATATTAGAAGTGAGAAGAGATTGACATGGATTTTATCACTGGACTTCCTAAGACTCAATCAGGTTATGACTTTATTTGGGTGGTAATAGATCAATTGACTAAGGAAGCCCATTTCATACCTATCAAGACCACATACTCGGGGGCAGTGTTAGCGAGCTATATATATATATATATATATATATATATATATATATATATATATATATATATATATATCCGTAATTGTATGCCTACATAGAGTTTCCAAAAAGATTGTGTTAAATCGAGGAAACTAGTTCACTTCCAGGTTCTGGTAGAAGTTGCATGAAGAGTTAGGGAGTAAGCTCAATTTCAGTACGGCTTATCACCCTCAGACTGATGGCCAAATAGAGCAAGTCAACAAAGTATTAGAGGATATGCTATGTGTAACACCCTAACCCACAATGCCCTGGGATGCTACTAAGACTACTCTACAACTAGCCAATTTACAAAAAATAAAATAAACTGGCAACAATACTAAGCAAGATAGTATAAGCGGAAGCATAAACAACTAAGAAAAAAACAGAATAATAACAATTCAATAATCGTAATCAACTATAACAAAATATCTATAGGAACGGTACACAAATTTAATATTACTAAGAAGAAACATTTGTCAATAAGATAGCTAAACAAAGACTAGATTTCTTTCAACTTTATTTCAGCATTAAGGTTACAATACAAGTGCATCGCAGTGGTGCCGCTCTACCCTTCCCAATGCATGCTCAAAGTCCACCAGAGGGAGGGGAAGCAAGAGTGAGATAAAAATCTCAGCAAGCAAACTGCTTAACAAGTTATTCAAACTACAAGCAATTTAAACATCATCATTATAATTTCATACATCCACAATTACAATTATGTTCATAAATATTAAACCTCCATAAACTTTCATGAATCATATCTCTTAAATTTCAGATTTAATTAGCATATGAATACAATCATTTTATCCCGTATTGAATGCACAAGAAACTCCACAAACCACAATAGATTAATCAACAACATTTAATCTTCCACAATTAACAACGTATATATTCTCGACCTCAATACACTATCAATGACGGTAAAACATTAACAATTAATTCATGATTGACTGCTTTAAATCCTCAACCACTACCACTACCAAAGATAATAAAAACATATATATGTCTTACTTCAATACTATATTACTTCTCATATCCACAATTACTATAAACAATTAAAGCAAGAGAAAAGAGTTTCGTACCACCATCACAATCACACAAGGGACGAACCACATTTCAAGATCACAACCACAACCTTCATTCCGTCAATAGCTCATAAGAGCCAATTCCACATTACAACTATGAAGTTGTACATTTCACAAAATAACTTCACCACATTATATTGCATATGTATGCAAATGATCATTCCACAATGCAATGCATATGAATGCATATGAATGCTATGCTCCACATTACTCTTGCCAGGGCGGGAAGTGCAATCCATCGTATTTGAAATATACGATGCTTCCCATGGCGAAGAGGTGCGTCAGACACGGCAATATACGACATCAGATCGGGTACGATCGCGCTATAAGCGGCGACATCCACATACATAAAGGACATGATATGACATGAATGATATGAATGATATAAAAATTCATTAATCACATTAATTTATCCGCAAGGAGCATTATCATGCTCTCAACATAGTCACATCCACCACATACTAATTTCATGATCCACATTATAACATTAAGCAAGAATTACATATGTCTATTACCAATTTATCAACATATCCATGAATAAATAATTGCTTCCATCTGCACAATTAAAATATTATGCAATCATGGCAATTGTATCAAATTACGATAATAATGTAAATTGAATGTAATAAGAACAACAGGTTAAACGGTAGCAACCACCGCTACGTTTACTTGCCTCAACCCGACGAAGCGAAGCACAACAAAAATCATGAGCGCTTAGGGACAAGACCACATGTCCATAAGACAACTCTCAGCACTCAACCACAGCATACAAACACGAAAAAAAATATATAAAACATCGCTAGAGACCCGAACCCGCGCAAACTCCTCTCCGCTCCACAATTCAATAATTTCATCTCTGCAGCAGCGCTGCTTCCTAATTTTGTATCTTTACAAATATAGATCAAAAAACAGAAAATGATACCTCTCTGGATTCATGACTTAGAAACCTACAATTTTCATGGAGAACACCTATTTTTATTTTAATCACAGCTAGGAGATTGGGTAGCCGCGTTCAAACGCGTGTCCACAATAGTACAGAGGTCTAAATATTCTCAAATTTATATAGCAGCTAGATCTCTAAATTATCTACAACCTTCTAAACTACGGCCAAGGCAAGAAAAATCGTTTACTATTTTTAAACCGCGGATGACCATCGGACTGTACCAATCTGTCCGCCTGCCGGACAGCGGTATTGCCCACTCCGTATCTCCTAGATCCCACGGTAGAAAAATTTGAAAACAATACCGGAGATACATCTGGAAGTCCTCTACAACTTTCCTTTTGGAAAGAACCGCAGAAAATTTTGTTTTCTAGATCTAAACCATGAGACAAGTCACAATGCAAGCGATTATATCTAAAACAGCTGCGCCTAAACTCTAATCGGCGGTTGATCTATTATCTACCATCAAATTCCGTGCCAAGAACCCTAATTAATCCATAAAACAGAGGATTTGGGATGAGAAAAAATTACCTAGATGAAGAAATTTCCCCAATCTTTTCCTCTTCTTCTTTTCCTTCATTCTCCTTCCTTCTCCTTCTTCTCCTTCTCCTTCAATGGCAGCAGCTGTTGGGGCACCAAATCCTTGAATGGGGAGGCCACAAAGGGATAAAGGGCTGCGGGGTGCGGGGTGCGGCTGGGTGTGGGGTGGCGCCAAGGGGTGGGGAGGGAAAAGGGCTAGGGTTAAGTGGGAGGGGGGTGCGGCCACCCCTTGGGCCTTCGGCCCAAGGCGGTCGGCCCACTCCCCAGGCAGCCCAATCTGAAATTTTAAATTAATTTTTTAATATATTTTATTCATTTTATATTGTTCTACAATTTATATTTTTCCCTTCCCGCGATTTACCGAAACACCGGCGATTCCGTAATTGTTTTAAAAACTGACACCGTAACGACGTTCGGGATATTACACTATGGGCCTATGCTCTAGATTTTGGCACCAGATGGGATCATACCTTACCCTATGCTGAATTCTCCTACAACAACAGCTATCAGGCTAGTCTCTAGATGGCACCCTTCAAAGTCTTATGCGGTAGAAAATGCATAACACATCTATTGTGGGAGAAACCTGAAGGACATCAAGTCGATGTGCCTAATCTACTTCAAGATTGTAAGGAAAAGGTGAGAAAAATCAAGTATAGATTGAAGATAGCTTAGTCTCGATAGAAGAGTTATACCGACAACAGTCACCAAGACTTGACTTTTGAAGTGGCTGACTTTGTTTACCTTAGAGTGTCCCCGCTCAAAGGAGTCAAGAGGTTCCAGATCATGGAAAAGCTTGCACCAAGGCTTGTGGGACCATTCAAGATTTTAGAGCAAAGATAAGTTGCTTACCAATTGGAATTGCCTACAACCATGATAGGAGTACACGACGTCTTTCATATGTCTCAACTAAAGAAATGTCTTCTCATACCCATAGAGCAAGCATCACTTGAGACTCTTGATCTTCAAGAAGACCTTACCTACAGGGAGTATCCAATCAAGATCCTTCAGATAGCAGAATGTAAGACCAGTAAGAAGACCATCCGTTTCTATAAAGTGAAATGGAGTAATCACTCAAAAGATGAAGCTACATGGAAACGGGAAGCAGATATGAAGGCCAACCATCCCCATTTCTTTGGTAGCCCGTCCAAATCTTAAGGTTAAGATTTTTCTCAAGGGGGTAGGTTGTAACATCCCAAAAATTTAGTTTTTATTTATTTGATTTTTTCTGATTTTTCTTTCCCTTTTCTTTTTATTTAAGCCAAGAACTAGGAAAAAGCTTCCTATGTTGAATTGCAGCATAGTAGAATTTATTTTTTTTCTTGAGTTCCCCTTGCTTTGTAGTATTTATGAGATTTTTTTTGAAATTTGTTGCCTTTATTTGCTATTTTCTAAGCCTTCCTTGATTTTCTAGCATTTATTTAAATAAAAAATGTATTTAAAATATCATAAATTCCCTCAGGCCAAAACCATCTTCAGTTCTAGCGTACTTGGTCTTTTCCCTCATGCTGCACCCATTTCCTTCCACGTGCACCTCGGCCCATGGGGCCTCGCCACCGCTTGCATGCTTCCTCCTGTGCCTCGCCTCCACTCACCGCTACATGGGCCCCACTGTCACCCCATACCACCCACGATAGCCCACCTTGCCCCGCTGCCTCCCATCTCTCCTTTCTTCTTCGTCCTCCTTCCTTCTTCTCTCACGCAGTGCTGCCGTGTTTGCCTCTGATTCTGCCTCTGAGTCCTCACTCCTTTCCATTTCTCCTCCCACCTGCCAAAAGGAAATGGCTTCGTTGTAATCAAACTACTTCAATTTCATGCCTTAAATCTCTTTTATTTCCCTATCCTTGCCTTAACCATCCAACCCAAAATCTCACTGCCGTAATTACAGCGAGCAATTGCCACATCGTGCGTCCCTCCCCAGCCCTATATAAATCCACCTGAACACCCCCACCTCACACCACTCACTCCAAAGTCCAAACCCTTGCGTACCCTAGCGTCTCTGCACTGAGAACCATCCTCTCCAAGCTTCGACGCAACTCCAGCGAGGCATTGTCAATGCACTGGAGCCACTCAAGCTTCGCTGTTAGCACCTTTGACACCATCGTGCTTCCACGATACTCTTCCACCCCCACCGTGCTTCTCTGCCATTGGAGCACCGTCCTTATCAGAGCCGAGCCTCATTGCCACCCCCCTCTCACTGTCGGTCACCTTCGCTCATCCCCAAGCACCGTGCCAAGGTGAAACCGAACCCCCGCACTCCCCCTCTCCCTTCTCCACTCACCACTGACCATCGCCGTGCACCGGAGCATCGGAAGCCCTCGGGCTCCATGTGCCACCACTCACTAGCAAGCCATGTCAGCACACGGGGCCAACCTGGACGCTACCTGGCCACCACGCATGCGCCATATCAACGCATAGCTCCTTTGTAAGCTTCTCGTGCCACGCAAGTGTAGACCTAGTCCACTGTAGACCAGGCAACATTCGTGGACCCGGTCCATAAACCCAGGCCCACATGCCAGTGTCTCCACCTATTTTACTTTAAGAAAATAAATCAGCTGAAAATCTTAATCCTTAATGATGTCATCTTGACGCATTAATACCATATTTCTATAGGGAAATATTCTCAAAAAATAAAAAAAAATTCTTGATGATGTCACAAATTTCTTTTCCTTTAGGAAAATAAATCCAAACATTCCAATTAATTACACCCTCCAATTCACAAAACAAGTCATTTTGGACAACAAAATTATTTACAAAATACAACTTTGACCACTAATTATTGTGATAATACATTTATGAAACCCAACAAAATTATAATGTCACAAAAGTACTTTAGGAGATGAATCTACATATATGATTTTCATGTATCTAATCTAAATAATTAAAAAGATATCAATAGACAAAGTTTTCAAAGTTTGACTACATGTATTCCAAAATGACTTGTTTTGTGAATCGAAGGCAGTATTTCTGTCTCTTTTCTTAGTTTTAAAACTTCGAAGAGCACGTTCTCCTCTACTTAGCTCCAATGAACCCATTGTTTTTTCTAAATTCATCTAAAATTTTCATCTATCTATTTTTCCTTCCTTTTTAATTCTGGAGTTTATTTTAATTTTATTTGAAATTTGTTTATTTTTGTTATTTTCATGTGTAGATTGCGACGTTTCCGAGGAGTACTACTTTGATGACTCTTACTAATCAATGGAGTAAGACAAGTTATACACCTTAACCATGTTGATCCCAATTTGCAAATAAAATTATGTTGTTTCAAATTATTCTGCATGCTTATGTTTATTCAACGTATTTCAATTCTAATTTTAAATATTTAATTAATATGTACTTGTTATGACCATATTTGACATTGATCACTTAATACCTTGTTAGTCTAGAATAAAACTCTGGTTAGTATACTAGTATTAACTGGAAAACTTTGTAGCAATGTTTAGATATGCTTAGAGATAATTCTAGGCTTAAGATAACTTTTTCAAATAAAATGATGATTATAAAAAATATATGCTTGACTTCGGTGAGTTAAGAAGGTGTACGAAATGTTTAAAAATAAAATATAAAAACCTTATTTAAATTACTGTTTTTACTTATTGTATTAAATTCAATAATTTTACATCTATTTACTGTATTTATTTAAATTTGACTTTACGCTCAAATAACCCTATATGCCTTCACTTGTTTTCCTTACACTAGTAACGTATTTTTTTGGTGTAACATGCGGAGTACATTTTTATATGCACCCTTGTTTAATTTTGCTGCTCAGAGGAGGATGTTTTCAACTATGGTGATGATCAGAATGGGTAGACCACGTCTAACTGTCATTTGCATGTGGGCAGACTTATTCGACTTCTTCGCTTTATTTCCTATCTTTCACTGTTAACTTATATTTGGCCTATGGGCCATGAAGATGTAAAACTTAGCCATAAAGCCTATACTCTTTTATTTAATAAAGTTTATCATTATGCATGATATGTATCATCATACCACGTGTGCACTAGCTTTTCTCGAGTAGTACAATTGATACAGAGTATCCGAAGATGTTATTTTTGGGTCTAACAGAGATACCAATGGTTTGCCATGCGTTAGCATGTCTCTCCTGCTCTAGTTTCACCGGACCATACTTCATTTGGACCAAAAGCCACTTGTTGTAACCCATCACTCGAACTGCCCCTTCAACATTTTATACCTTCTTTGTGCAACACTTGGGCTCAACTATCTCTTACCCATCATCTTTGACTGTTCTGAACCTCAGCTCCTCCATGAGTGTAGTCTCGATCCTCGTTGTTGACTATAGTTGACTCTAAACTTCCCTGCTCATCCAAAACACAAAGATATCATTATTAGGCATAAGTTCTTCATAACTTAACTCTAAACTTTAGACATGAATACATAGACCTAGGGCCAAAATATCCAATCCATGACCAAATTCCTAAATTGCACGTTACACTACCAAAATTCAGGCCACACCTAGTCAAACCATTGAGCACGGCCAGTCTGACCGTCGAGCACGGCCGGTCTGACCGGTTACACCGATGGCACTGGTCTGACTGCTCAATAGAGCCGATCAGACCGCTAGGGTCTAAAACCAGGCTAAAAATCTAAATCTTTTATAATTTTGAATCTCAACTTCATATACATTGATAGTGACTATCACAAATATTTATTTACTTTTCTCACGTGGTCCCTTACGTTTCGATTAGGGTTACTGACGCAGCGCGGACGCGCACCTTAGTACGTTGCCAGCTTGCCCGACGCACCGCACGTTCATTCACGTGGGACTAGTAGCAGCGTGGACACGTTTCTATGGCTTCACGCACCCTCCTCGACGTCGCACATTGATTACGGAGAGGCGGCAGCGGCGGCGTTGAGCGTGCAACAGCCGTCCTTGCCGCCGCACTTGAGGTTGGATGAATCGCCGGCACGCGCGCGGACTGCGCGTGTAGCCCGTTCGCATCGGCCGGCAGGTCGCTATCTCTAGACTGCACTAATCACGGCTGATTCTAATAAATTAAAACGGCGAAATTAACAAAGGCTGGACGGACTCGGCTTGGCTCGCCCGAGACAATAAACAGGCCAGCGAAAGAACACGCCAAGTGCCCTCTTTGATTTCCTAACGCCGTTGACATTCAGCAACCACGAACCAGCTGGCCGGCTTCCTGCTCATCGATCGGTAGCGTCTGATTCTCAGGACGAACCGGAAAGAAATGGATTTGCCGGTTGTCCCGACATCCGCCGCCGGAGCGCTGCAGGCGTGGTCGGCGCGTGCCGGCATAGGCCGCGAGGTGGGCGGCCTCAGGGCGGTTCTTGACGAGACCAAGCTGGTGCTCGCCGCGTCGCGGGGGAAGGAGATGCAGAACGAGGCGTTGGAAGGATTCCTCAAGGAGCTCGACTTCGAGGTGTTCGACGCCGACACGATGCTGGACGAGCTGGAGTACTGCCGCATCCGGGACGAGGTGGTGGAACTGGAAGACGCCGGTGTGGTGGACGACGACGGCGGCCAGCAGGTTGGTCATGTCACTTTCTTCTATTCTCATGGCAGCATGCAGAGCATTTCACTTTGCTTGGATGCATTCGTAGTTTCTGTAATCTTACGTGCATATAAATCAGTGCGTAATGACATTTGTTTCTCAGTTCTAGGTGACAAACTAATTTTGTAAGCTCAATAGGGATGGAATAGAATCATATTAGCACTAGTGTTACCACTTTCCAGTGGCTTAGCCAGAAACTTGCACCTGTTGCATCAAATACAACGCTGACACAATTTATTAGCGGGGTCATCTACTCATCTCTTTAACTTCTAAACATTTCAATTCACATAAAAATCGGAAAAATCTCTTACTTCAAACATGGCCTTACATGTGAAAAATTAATAAATCCATGGGAGTTTCAAGAAATTGTTTAGTCAACTAACCCAATAACTCCTATGTGTCTCGGCCATTTAGTGTTCCGGCATGTGCCATAATAAATACTCATTGAGTACCCATAAAAATCCTTTTGGCAGGGTTGTTTGGATCTCTGAGTATTGGCAAAAATAAGGTCTTTTAGCATTGGTTTTAGTGTCAAACATTGTATTTATAAAGAAAACATCTTCGACCTTCCAAACTGATCAACACATCTCCCATTTGAAAATAGCGCATGGATACGCTAAAGGACGTTAGGCTAGGCTGAAAAATAATGATTTATGGTTGAAATTACAGTGTAACTGGTTGAAATTATACTATAGTTGAAGGTGACTTATTTGGCGTAACTAAATTTAAAAAAAATAAAAATAGAAAAAAATTAGCTTATCACGGACAACGCAAACGAATATGGAAAAAAAGAACCGGCAAAAAAACTCAAAAAAGCCAAAAATTCAAAAAACTACGAAATTTATAAATAATAGAATATAAATCAGAAGCCAGAAGCTTAAGCTGAAATGAGCGAGGCGTAGTTTGTAACTCCTAATATTAATCATCATGTATGTTGACGCATGATAGTATTATACTACTTTCGATTCCAAATATCAGTCATTTTAGCCTAGGACAAACGAGTTAAGGAGTGAGAGAAAATGACTTTGTTGTCCTTTATTCATTCCATAGTACTTTGGTGGTTCCTCTTAAGAGAGGAAATGGGAACTTTAGTACTTCATGTATGTGACTTTTCACAGCACATGGCAGCTCATACACTTGGCACTGGCAGCATTTAACATAGAACTATTTTTTCCACCAATGCTAATGGAGAGTCAAAGATTTGTCGAAGTTCATTTTCTTCATGCGTGCGAGCTGATAGAATCCAGCAATAGGTGGCAAGGATTGCCGACACGTACGGTCGGTATGCTTGTGAAATTGTTTGGCTGCATTGACAAGATATACTACTTAGTCAAAATGAAGCACTGGGTGTTAACTAAATACACATGTAAATGAACAAACAAGAAGAATAAAAATTTACTCGCTTGCACTTTCCTGAATGGAAGGAACTTTGTGCTGCTATATGGTAACAATAACAAATGACAGTAGTACTCAGTTGCATTATAGCCATCCTAACCACATGCAAAGACGTTTCAGTCCAATCAAGTTTAAATCACCGAAGCTAGAAGATTAGTATCAAATAAGCTATATATTTAGTTGGCATCAGATGGAACTTTACAGAGAGTCATCACAGATGGTTCTAAACCTTCATTACAGACAGTTTCTGAACGATCTAATTTATTACGATAACAGGCGATTATCACAGACGGTTTTTGAGTCGCCTATGATAAATCACAACAAAAATAGTTCGTATAAAGAATCGTTTGTGAAGACCAACTATCACATACGGCTTTGCCATGAAACCGTCTGTGATATATCGGACAACACAGATGGTTGGTTCACATAACCATCTGTGATATGTCAGCCATCACAGACGGTTGGTGCACATTATCGTCTATGATAGTTGGCGTTGACAGATGGTTTATAACACAAAATTGTCTGTGATAGTTCGTCCTATATATAGAATTTTTTCTATTTTTGGCTAGCCTTAGGAAATGCTAGTCATGCTCTCTGGAAAATAATATGTAGATAACAGATACAAGCAAATACACAAATGCATAGATATATCACATATATCAATTATAGATACACACATATATAACATATAAATAAATTTACAGATTGATTATAGATGGATTGTCATAATATTTTTACAATATGTTTACAAATACAGTAAGAAAACATTGTCTGTCACTACAAATTTTATTCAGCCTCGATTGTGTGAAACTCTCCTTTCGGGTCAATAACCTTTGTCATTAAGAAGATGATGAGCCATCCTCAAATCTTAGAGAATTTACTCATTTGGATTGTACTTAAACCGATGTTGATGCCTTGTTATTAAGAAGAGTAAAGTCGAATTACTTATATATATATATATATATATATATAGGATGCTTAAATGGGGCACTATGGTTCAAGCATTAACATCCTCGCTTTTGATTTGCTTTTAGATGCGTGCAAGTGCAATGATATATAATATATCACCTAAACTCGTTAACACTCATTAATTTGAAAAGGCATCAATTTGGAAAGAAATTCATTGATTTAGTATGCTAATCAATCATAGATGTAAAGTCTTAATCATGGAGCCTAAGCACTATGGTGTCCTCATATATATATATATATATATATATATATATATCTTTCCAAGTAGGTACCTATTCAATTAATGAATGTTAACGGGTTTACGTGATATATTATATATCATTGCACTTGCATGCATTAAAAGCTATCCAAAGCGGGGAGGCTTGGTGCCCTATTTTAGCATATATATATATATATATATATATATATATATATATATATATATATATATATATATATATATATATATATATATATATATATATATATATATATATATATATATATATATGATGATGGAACGGGTCCCGATCTTCCAACAGTTCGGATAAATTTGATTTGGTGGAGTCGCGACACAAATCGATCCGGCTTCCGAACAACACGTCCCAACCCCGCAATCGCAGCACCACGTCTCTCAGTTATCAACCGTGCGCTGCCCGGTTGACCTTGCCAAGAAGGCTAATCCTCGCCTGCGAATCAAGAACACAAGCAAGAACAAGGAAGAACACAACCAAATTGCGAGATATATTGATGAAGCACTCAAAATTGGGGTCTCACAAACCGATGACGGCGAAACTGTTCAAAGACAGAATTAATCTAAGCAAAACCCAACCCTAATGGTGGGGTGGCGGCTGTATATAAAGGAGTAAGGCGCGCAAAACCCTGGGCGCGTCCTTAATGGACTCCAACACGATACAAAGCCGAACGGCCCAAAAGACGGTGTCGCAGCACCCTGACAGATTCTGGACGTCCACTTGTTTCGACGATTCCCGTTGACTCAGAAGGAATTTTGATATGAGACCAGAGCCATTGGAAAGTTTATCTTCTCAGCTTTCCATACATATGTGGAACGTCCAAAACGGAGTCTGGATGCGATCTGGGCGTCCGTTTAGTGCAGTTTGGTCCTAGACTCCGAATTGGATTCAAGTCGGTTTGAGTTGGACATCCAACATGATTCGCTCTTCCTTGCTGGACTTGTGCGCCTCGTAGCCCTTCTCCAAGTACTTCTTGATCCTCTCCATGGTTCCTAATCATAATTAAATCATTAGGTAGCAATCGATTCTCAAATGAACCAAAAGAAGTACTTAGGAACGAGCTCACCTCTAAATTCAATTGTCGGTGCGAGCTCTAGTGATTGGTCCTTGAATATCAAGTGGAGGAGTGTTGTGTGTATCCGAAGAAGTGATGTCCTCATCATCCTCCCCCTCTTGAAGCGGAGTTGCCCTCAACTCAGCCTCATCTTCTTCTCCCAAGTATGGCTTCAAATCTGAAATGTTAAAGATGGGACTAACCCCAAACTCGGGAGGCAACTCAAGTTTATATGCATTATCATTTATCTTCTCAACTATCTTAAAAGGACCAGCAGCTCTAGGCATCAATTTTGACTTTCTTAATTCAGGAAATCTATCCTTTCGCAAGTGCAACCAAACAAAATCACCCGGTTCAAGTTTAACTTCCTTTCTACCTTTACTACCAAGAATCCTATATTTTCATTCATCTTTTCAATGTTTGCCTTAGTAGTCTCATGTATTTTGATAATAAAATCAGCACGCCCTTAGCATCATTATGAACTCTCTCACTAGTAGGCAAAGGTAAAATATCAATAGGGGCACGGGGATTGAATCCATACACTACCTGAAAAGGACTTACCTTGGTGGTGCAATGTTCCGCTCGATTATATGCGAACTCAACATGCGGCAAGCACTCTTCCCATAGCTTCAAATTGTTCTTCAAAATAGCTCTCAACATGGTAGACAATGTGCGGTTCACCACCTCGGTTTGGCCATCAGTTTGTGGGTGACATGTGGTAGAGAACAACAACTTTGTACCCAACTTGTTCCATAGAGTACGCCAAAAGTGACTCAAGAACTTGGCATCACGATCTCAAACAATAGTAGAAGGCATACCATGCAAACGAACTATCTCTTTGAAAAGAGGTCAGCAATATGAACGGCATCATCGGTTTTATGACATGGGATAAAGTGAGCCATCTTAGAAAAACGATCCACAACAACAAAATGCTATCTCTCCCCTCTTAGTCCCGGGCAACCCTAAAACAAAGTCCATAGAAATATCGCCCAAGGAATAGAAGGAACAGGAGTGGCATATATAAACCATGTGGATTCAAGCGAGACTTAGCTTTTTGACATGTAGTGCAATGAGCCACAAACCGCTCAACATCTCGCCTCATCTTTGGCCAAAAGAAATGTGTTGTCGAACGTCCTCCGCCTTCTTAGCACCAAATGACCCATCAAACCGCCTCCATGCGCCTCCTGCAACAACAAAAGACGAACGGATCCAACGGAATGCATAGGCGGTTAGCTCTAAACAAAACCCATCATTGATCACGAATTTATTCCATGCTTGACCCTCTTTACAATGCAACAACACATCCTTAAAATCAGCATCAAAAGCATATTGTTCTTTAATAGTTTCAAGACCAAAATGCGACAATCAAGTTGAGACAACATGGTATAGCGTCGAGACAAAGCATCAAGAATCACATTATCCTTCCCTTTCTTGTGTTTAATGACATAAGGAAAGATTCAATAAATTCAACCCACTTAGCATGTCTACGATTCAAATTGGTTTGACTACGAATATGCTTAAGTGATTCATGATCGGAATGAATGACAAATTCTTTAGGCCATAAATAGTGTTGCCACGTCTCTAAAGAACGAACAAGAGCATACAATTCTTTATCATACGTGGAATAATTAAGAACAGGACCATTCAATTTTTCGCTAAAGTAGGCAACAGGTTTGCCTTCTTGCATCAACACACCACCAATACCAATTCCGCTAGCATCACATTCGAGTTCAAAAGTCTTACCAAAATCCGGAAGTTGGAGCAATGGTGCGTGCGTAAGCTTGTCCTTCAAAAGATTAAAGGACCTCTTGTGATGGCCCCAATGGAACACGACACCCTTCTTTGTCAACTCAATCAACGGTGTCGCAATGGTGCTGAATTCTTTGACAAAGCGGCGATAAAATCCTGCAAGGCCAAGAAAACTCCGCGACTTGGGAGACCTGCCGTGGCGTGGGCCAACTCCATATCGCCTCCACCTTGGCTCTATCAACCTCAATTCCTGTGGAGTCACAACATAGCCAAGAAAAGAGACTCGATCCGTGCAAAGGTGCACTTCTCAAGGTTACCAAACAAACGTGCATCTCTCAAAGCATTAAAACAGCACGTAAGTGAGTCGAATGTTCATCCATGGACTTGCTATAAATCAAGATATCATCAAAGTAAACGACCACAAATTTACCAATGAAAGGATGTAAACCTCGCTCATTAATCTCATGAAAGTGCTAGGTGCATTAGTTAAACCAAAAGGCATGACTAACCACTCATACAAGCCGAACTTAGTTTTAAAAGCGCTTTCATTCATCGCCAAGTTTCATTCTTATTTGGTGGTATCCACTACGCAAGTCAATCTTTGTGAAAATTATAGCACCACACAACTCATCAAGCATGTCGTCTAGCCTAGGAATAGGATGACGATACCGTATAGTAATGTTGTTAATGGCTCTACAATCTACACACATACGCCAAGAACCATCTTTTGGGAACCAAAAGAACAGAACAAGACAAGGACTAAGGCTCTCACGTGCGTACCCACGGTCCAAAAGGTCTTGGACTTGGCTGAATCTCCTTAGTCTCTTCGAGATTGGTCCCAGACGCCGCACGGTTTGGCAAGCTCGCCCGTGGATCAAATCAATCTGGTGCTCAATCCCTCGAATGGGTGGAAGTCCCGGAGGTATCTCATCGGGAAAACATCTCTAAACTCCGTAAAGGTTAGTGACAGGAGGCGCAAAGTGCAAGGCATATTATCAAGAGAAAATAAAGCATCTTTGCACACAAAAGCATAGCATGTATCATTAACATCATCAATTGCAGCAAGGTCTGATTTTGTGGCAAGCATAACAGAATTTTTCAAATGGAGTACTTGCTGTTTTCAGTTTTATCATGTTCCTTTGGATCATTAGCAGCAGCTCGCCCTATCGGCCTCTATAATTTCAGTGGGTTAAAGGCGTAAAGTAACTTTCTTTTTCTTATGCATAAAAGTGTATGTGTTACTACTACCATGGTGTAAAGCATCATTATCAAATTCCCAAGGTCGACCCAATAAAAGAGAGCATGCTTGCATGGGAACCACATCACAATCAACATGATCAACATAAGCACCAATGGAAAAATAGACTCGGCATGTTTGCGTTACCTTAGCTTTTCCAGAGTCATTTAACCATTGAATATGGTATGGATGTGGATGCGGTCGCGTGGTCAAGCCAAGCTTCTTTACCAAATCAGAACTCACCAAGTTGTTGCAACTTCCTCCATCAATGATGACACGTGCACGCCGGTTCTTGATTGCAAAGAAGGTCTGAAACAAATTATGGCGTTGAAGTTTATCGGGTTGTTGTACCTGCGTGCTGAGGACTCGCTGCACAATGATGCTCCGTAGCGTCGCTGTGGACGCCCCACCAAGGATGAGGTCGTCATCACCACCGCCATTGTCGTTCGAGACAGCAGCAACATCATCATCCTCCTCGACATCCGAAGTGCTGATGTAGCCTCCATCTTCTGTGGCGATGTATGCCCGTTGGCTAGGGCAATTCTTCTGCACATGACCATTGAAGCCACGGAAGAAGAACTCTTGGTTAAGCCCATGGCAGCGGTGGCACTGAATGCCGGAGGAGCGCCCGTTGAAGCCACGGAAGAAGAACTCTTGGTTGGACCCCGCAAAGAATTTTTGAAGAATCGCAAGGCGTGTCGTGGAAGGTGGCTTCGGTGGCGCTGCTGCCATCTTGTTCACAGGTGGTGGAGGAGAACGAAAACTCGAAGAAGAATTGGGCAGTCCCGTTGATGTAGTCGTTCGCGGGGTGTAGAAGGGTCGTCCGGTGCGTGCCTTAGTTGATTCTGTGCGTCCCTGCAATTCTTTTTCTGCAAGCATAGCAAGGTGGAACAACTGGTTGACAGTAGTAAATTCTTTATAATCAACAATGTCCTGAATTTCACGCCATAACCCCCCGTAGAAACGACAAATCTTATCCTCCGTGTCCTCAACAACCCCACAACGCACCATACCCTTTTGAAGCTCAAAGATAATAGTCTTGAACAGAACTATCACCTTGTTCTAAGCGCTGCAATTTTTTTCTCAATTCAAGTTTATATGAGGGAGGAACAAAACGATTACGCATAGCTTCTTTTAAGCGCTCCCATGTATCAGGTTGTAAGCGCATGGTACTTAGTTCATTCCACCAGATAATAGCAAAGTCCTTAAACTCACTAGTAGCTTGTCTAACTCTATGTTGCTCAGGAACTAAGTGAGAGTTAAACTTCGCTTCACCGTCATCTCCCAATTTAGATATATTTCAGCATCATAAAGACCAGAAAAAGATGGAATGGTAAACTTGACTTTAGCAAAAGGATCATCGTTACCATGACGGTTCTCGGTTATTACCTCCCATACCATGTCGGTTTTGTCAAGACGCCGACGTAGTCGTGCATCTTGTGTCGCCCACGATCAATGTTGCCATCTCAGATCATGCGGTGTCATCATCATCATGATGGCCGTCATTGACGGTGGCGCGTGCCTCAATGTGTCTATCCGACCGGTGAGGTCGACCATCCGCCGCTCCACCCGCCAATGCCTTCCGTTGTGTTCAATCGGGTAATGGCGGCGACGATGGTGTCCAATCTCGCCGAGATCGGTGAGTGAAGCGTTTTGTTTGTCGGCGCAGCTTGTAGCCGGCGCGACTAACACACTCGTTGAAATCGACCGGTGTCCCGTCCTCTTCTTTTCTCGCCATGGTTAGTGGAAATACAGGAAAACAAAAGGATGATCCCTATCAACTACAAAGGAAGGGAAGTGGAAACCCGCAAAGGAAGTGGCTTACCAAGCTCTTACAAGTGTGCTTACCAAAGCAATGGTGGTACAACCGGTGGTCGGTTCGTGATACCTTGTCGAGCGGGTACGATTGCAAGGTCAAAACCGTGCTATCCGTAGTAGATATATGGAGTTTGGAAGGCCAAATATGTCAGTGGAACACAAATCAATAACAGATAGTAATGCTGAATAAATGTCCAAAGTATGGTCCTAGTTGCTGGTTTAAATGTGTCCTATATCAAATATGAGATGATGAACAAGGAGTCAAGAACAGAATATGAAAGCAACGACAGCAACAAAGATGGCCAGGCACTGAGAAGCTCAATTCAGCATAAGCACAAAACAAATAAATTGTTGGCACCTAAAACTATGCTCTGTCAGGAGTTTTTCTTTTTTTCTTCTTTTTTTTTGCGGCCACAGATAGTACTCTCTCTCCTCTCTACTATAGCCGAAATTTTTCTTTTTGTTGTATTTTTTATATTTTTTCACAGAGCGAGCACGAAATAGGAACCACACAAAGTTGCAACTCAATCGGATGTAAGGAGTGGCCTACAGAAAATAATGAATGTGCTGTAAATTCGGTGATTCAATTTCGGAGCGCGAGTACTACACTTTCGGGCCGAATTTCGGAAAATAAATTCACCGAACTCGACAAAGTTTAATTTCACCCAATTTCAAAAAAAAGCAACCGATTTCGAGTCCGTATCACGAAAGTTATGGCGCTTGAAGATGGACCTCAAGTTATGGTTCTTGTGGGGTGAAACGAAGATCGGGTGGAGGAATTTGTGGAATCGGTGGCGGAAGCTCGGGAAACGTGGGGATGATGCGGTGTGATCACGAGACGTGATGGATGACGAAACAGAGGGTTAACAGAGGGTGGGATATGGTGGGAAAACAAAACAGAGGGTGGAGGAAAACGCGAAGCGTGACGGCTAGGGTTTGAAGGGTGGTAGCGGGTGGGAAAACAACTCGAACAAAACACGATCTAAACCAGCAACACAACTCGACTAAGGACACAAACTCAACACTACGGACTCTTGAATCAACTTGTGCAAAGGCTAAATGAGATCTAGGACAGGAAACAACCTATGACTACAATTTTTTGTAGGGCTTTTCTTGGACTCTAGGACTAAACCGAAAATAACAAAGGAGGGGTAACTCAACCTCGGAGGAACACCAAGCTCGATTACCACTTGATGGGAACGGGTCCCGATCTTCCAACAGTTCGGATAAATTTGATTTGGTGGAGTCGCGACACAAATCGATCCGGCCCGAACAACACGTCCCGAACCCCGCAATCGCAGCACCACGCCTCTCGGGTTATCAACCGTGCGCCAGTTGACCTTGCCAAGAAGGCTAATACTCGCGAATCGAAGAACACAAGCAAGAACAAGGAAGAACACAACCAAATTGCAGATATATTGATGAAGCACTCAAAATTGGGGTCTCACAAACCGATGACGCGAAACTGTTCAAAGACAGAATTAATCTAAGCAAAACCCAACCCTAATGGTGGGGGTGGCGGCTGTATATAAAGGAGTAAGGGGCGTGCAAAACCCCTGGACGCGTCCTTAATGGACTCCAACACGATACAAAGCCGAACGGCCCAAAAGACGGTGTCGCAGCACCCTGACAGATTCTGGATGTCCACTTGTTTCGACGATTCCCGTTGACTCAGAAGGAATTTTGATATGAGACTAGAGCCATTGGAAAGGTTATCTTCTCAGCTTTCCATACATATGTGGAACGTCCAAAACGGAGTCCGGATGCGATCTGGGCGTCCGTTTTAGTGCAGTTGGTCCTGACTCGAATTGGATTCGAAGTCGGTTTGAGTTGGACATCCAACATGATTCGTCCTTCCTTGCTGGACTTGTGCGCCTCGTAGCCCTTCTCCAAGTACTTCTTGATCCTCTCCATGGTTCCTAATCATAATTAAATCATTAGGTAGCAATCGATTCTCAAATGAACCAAAAGAAGTACTTAGGAACGAGCTCACCTCTAAATTCAATTGTCGGTATGAGCTCTAGTGATTGGTCCTTGAATATCAAGTAGAGGAGTGTTGTGTATCCGAAGAAGTGATGTCCTCATCAATATATATATATATATATATATATATATTAATAAGTAGGAAATAATTAATGTAAGATTGATAAATCACTGGATCCTTGGGCCTACCACCCATGATTTCTCGCATATGGTGGCAAATATAGAATCTACATAAGTTATCTTGTAGATGCTGCTGGCACTGCAAAAATAGAATTAAATATATATGCTTGTTCAACTTGAGAAGCATCATTACGAAGTGTGATATAGGATTATTGTGTACTACAAGGTACCGAAAATTGTGTCACATTCGCAGTGTGGTGTTCCCTTCCACGTGTCTTCTTCCTTTGGCAATATACGCAGCAAACGACCTACATGATTCGAGAAAGTTAGCCTCAGCCAATGCAAAATGAGTTATTAATAGATGAAATGAGTTTACATATCGTTAATTGTTGCACAAGTGTGAAGTCATAGCTGCTCTTGATTAGGGAATCAAGGTATATTACCTTGTTCCACTTTGCTACAATGAAAATTAGAATTCAGTGCCACCTACATATGTATGCTGCCATAGTCTCTCAAATTAAGTTCGTGTTGCATATGGAATACAAATAAATGAGTATAGCAATAAGTGAAGCATTTACCCTTGGTTGTAGGGTAGAAGTATGTGCTCCTTGTCACTATGAGCATTCAGTCTCGATGTTACGTAACCCTCGACGTAGGATGTATTTTGGTTAATGCATTGCTCAAAGATCAAGTGTGGGTCGAGAAAACTGACTGGTTCTTTTCTTCATTTGGCTTCTAGCATCATGTGTCTATATATAAGCAAGGGGTTATGGCATTTATCAGTATTACATGAATGTAGACCATAATTGTACACACTTATAGTATCTAGCATCTTAAAAGTGAGGAATTAAGGGCGTCGAGGCTGAAGAGGTCAAACAAGTCATCGAAGCTTACCACAAAGAAGCCAGACTCATGGAGAAAATGCTCCGCCGTGTACTTGACAGTGAAACCCATAGGGAATTGTGTCCTCATCTCATTGGTATTTCCCATGTACCACGCATGCAAACTAGCGACACCCATTCCAAGGCTGACTACGAGTGTATCCGGACTAATAGATTTCCTAGCGAGAATGTGTAGCACTTTTGAGGCGGCTTGATTTTCTTCAATTTGGTCTTGCTGACATGCTGGTATGTGTTCTTCACGGGAGACAAATAGGCACGCTGTTGATCTATACTTGGTGTGGTCTTCATGGAAGCTGATATGGCAGCCTGCCGACGTAGATCAGTTGTACGTGGTGACATCGAAGGGAGGGTCAGAGAGGCTGCAAGATGTAGATGGTTATGTGGAGAGGCCAGTTGTTCATGCTACATGGATACCTGCACGGAAGGGTCCAGGGCGATATCCCTCTTGGGCCACTGGATGAATGTGTGGACAGCATCCCCTAGTATTATGATCTCATCATTTGGAAGCTTCTTCAGTGGGACAGCTCTAACAATGTCATGTACCATGTCTACCTAGACCTTCGTGAAACCGGTCCCTAGCTGGGCACTGTGCACTAGCATTCCTGGTCGGCACAGATACGCATCCCCTGCCTAGCCTCAATGGGAATGGAGCTAACAACCTAACTCTAAGGTTGCATGATGTAGGCTACTACATAAAGATACATGATTAGCTAAGGCGTCCAACAGGTCTATCTAGTAGCATTTGAGAGATGTATATTACCTAGATGTTGTTGATAGATAATTGGACGTTGCTATGTTCAAAAGTGGCATAGACACGCAGCTACTCTGATGTTGAGGGTGACTAACTCCAAAAATAACAAGGGTGGCTTGCGAGTGGTTGAGGACTTGATTCAATTTTTCCTCTAATGATGATAGATGTCCTCAAAATTCTGCACAAATCTCCTCTTTCAACCATTCCTCGCGCTTAGCCTTGGATCTCTTCCTACTCCTATATGCCTTAGAGTCATGCGGGAATCTTTGCCTCCGAGGTACGTAAATCCCAAGACCTCACATGCAATCCAGGTGCTCCTTGTTTTCTAGGGCCGTAGAAAGTACAACTCTCTAACAACTTCGAAGGAGCTTGGAAAGATTTGATACTCAACGTTTACTGCAAGAGGCCATCATGTTATTCTAGACTCTAGAAAGTTATGGACTTATTAACAACAAGATAGTTCGACATATCTTATTAGACGTTGGGACACTTCCTTATCTGCTAGGTTTATGAAAGAGATGGCGCCCAAAGACGTGGTTGATGACCTCGCTCTTAACCAGTTTCAGGCGTGCTCATCTGTGATCTTGGCAAATGGCGTGCAGGCCTCTGACCGGATTGCCTCCTCATCCTCCCTCCTCTATTACAGGATTTTACCCACGTACCCAGTGGTGCTGAGTTTGTGGGAGTGATGATTTTGTGTCTGGATAGCCTTGTGTGCCGCACTTTGCTTCAGAAATTCAGTTGTCGTCTTCATCCATAGAAAGGTGTCCCATGTATCTGGCAACACAAAAGGATATTTCGTGAAGGACATCTGATCCTTGTTCATGTACTCTGTGACAAGCATGCACTTGAAACTCTTCAACGCTTTTTTCCATCATGAGGAATGCATGCCGTCGCATGAATCCCTGGACTTTTGCTGGGATTTTGAAGGACCTTGAAATTTCATCCCATAGGTGCTCTTTATCTTCTCTTATTAGAGACTTCCAACTTGGTGTGGTGATGGGGACCCGTTCCCTTGCAGCTATCCCGCAGGTGGTCTGGAATGCTGCAGCTGCTTTCTTGGAATGTAGAAGGACCCAAATAGGAGTGACCTCTATGATGGTCATTCGACCCTCAAGACTTTTCAATATTCCTCTGCATCTCGCTTAGGTACCTTTTTCATTGGAGCGCTAGACACATTTGGCGATATCAATGATGGCAGCAAAGACTGTACGGATGCCATCATGCTTACTTGCTATCTATGGAAACTTTTCAGCAAAAGGCAAAAGATCAACTAGGAATGTAATGCAACTCAACATAGGAAGAAATTTTCTTAGCATAGCCTGTTATACAACTCAACATAGGAAGAAATCAACAGATACACTATATCAACCACATATGTCGGATAGCAAAGGAACTGAAATATTATTAACATAGCATGTTATACAACTCAATTCCGACCATGTATTTATAAAACATATTAGAAAATTAGATTACAAATCCTAAACCCTAACAAAGGAAATTAAGTAAATGACATAGCTAAACTTAACCTGTACATTTTGTAGATGACTCGCCACCCAGCCAAATAGAAAAGAAGATAACGGGCCTATTCTTTTTAGCTGTGGTTTATGGTTTTTGGCTGCGGCTTGTGGCTTTTTGGTTGTTCGTGCGAGAGATTACAGAGTAACAGAAACTCACGTGCGGTTTTTGCCGATATAAATGAAGTCGGTACAGTATGTACTACAATTAACTAGTAGACCCTATCTTGAAAATGTGCTCTATTTAAAAGCTAGTTACTGTAGAAAAATTAAAAACTGAAACCAAAAACTGAAAAAGAACAGTACCAACAAAGAAAAGAAAATTAGGAAAGGCTGCTGCATAAAGACTCAACGCAGGTAAAGGACACAACAAGCATGAAGACTCAACCTAGTTAAAGGACACAACTAGTCACCAAATGAACTGTAGGTTGTCAACCATGAAAGCAATCTCCTGCGTGCTACTACGCCCGATTCATATTTGAGTTCCACGCTTCCAATATAAGTATACTGGTAACCAGAAACTTAGTGGGGGAAATAATCAGGAGGCATGCGTGAGTGGGGCATTTCATCCATATCTAGATTCACGGAGTAAAAACAAGAGAGGAAACTTTTTATAAACTCGCAATCGCCCAGAGCATACTGCCAACATACATTGATACTATGACGGTGCGACCACATCCAAATGTTTGGGCAAACAGTGGGGAAACAATCAGGAAAGCCCAAACATTCTGCCAACTCTGCCTAACCCGAAGCCGTCTGTAGCGCCTACATGTGTACACTGTTAGGAAATCTAGGCCTGGACTGAAAGTCTTGGCTCATGGTGGACACTTCATCAATAGACTATAAGTAAAGAGCCGTATCGGCAATTTTGTACACACAATTAGAAAGAAAGCAATAAAGAAAGACTAGGAGTTCTCTCTACTTTTCTTTGTTTTCAATCTACTATTTCATGTCTTCTGTGATTGATCTTGTTTCGCATTAAGCAGAGGAATTGATCGGACTGGTCACCAACGACGGTTCCTCAACACGTTATCAGCACGATTCAGTCTGGTGAATCGAAGGTAATCATCGAAGCATTAGTAGATTGGATTATCTAGATCGTTCTAAATTCGCAGTTTTCGCTTTCTAGATTATTTTTTACGGTGCGAATCCGCTCTAATCTACCGCGAGCAGACTTGAAGTCGCTGGCACAATGTTGATCGGTAGATTACATCACAGAGTAGATATTGATTGCATCGTAGATTGAAAAAGAAAAAAGAAAAATATGCGCACGGGCGGCCCGTCTGACCGCCGCCGCGAAAACGGCGCTGGTCTGCCGTCGTGCCACCGCCGCCGCCGTGCGTCGTTGCGTTGCTGGCCGCCTTGCTCAAGCCGAGGCCGCCCAAAGCCCGGTTAGCTCGTAGCCGCCTGCCGCCGGTCTCCGTGCCGACACCGAAGCCGCCGCGCCGCCGCCGGTCTCGCCTCCTCGCCGTCGGCGCGCGAAGCATTGTTGCATCGGCCTTCCCGCCAGCCGACCGCAGGCCGAAGCGCCGCCGACGGCCGCGCGCCCGATCGCCACCCACGCCCTCGGTAGCCGCCGCATGGCCGCGGCCGCACTTGCCTTGGCCGACCTCCCTGTAAGTAATCGAGCCGTACATGGCTACCGCCGCCACTCCGAGGGGCCGAAATCCCGCTGGCACTCGAAGAGCCACGCCCAGATCCACGCCCGTCGCCTCGGGAGCCTCGCGCTCAGGCACCGCAGCCGTGCAGGAGATGCTTGCTGCCACCTGCACCCGAAGCGCCTGCCGACTGCTCACACCCGAGCGCGTCGCCACCGTGTTGCCTGTTGAGTTGGCCGGCATGGGCCAAATGGGTTGAAAGGAAAAAAAGGGGGGAGTAGGCCGGGCGGCCAAAGCAAAGTAAATAGGCCGAAGGCCTGGCCAAACTAAGGCACTGGCAATTTGCAAAAAGGACCCCCGAGTTATGAAAATTACTGAAGAGCCCTCAGATTTTGCATATCCTGGTCCTGCTCTAAACGTCGGGCCATGTCCTGGTCGCCGTGGGCGGTGGTGATGGCTTGCGGGCCTGGGAGCTTCATGCACAGGAAGCCGTGATGTGGGACTTCCCCGAAGGTGTTGAGGGTCGGCCGCCCCAATATGACGTTGTCGCCCTAGCCGAATGAGACTTGCAGATATATCTGGCCCAACGCCTTTAGGGGTTAACCCCCCGAAACCCTGCAGCGGGGTCCCAAGGGGATCTAAGCGGCTCCAGGGGATCCCCATCTGGTCGAAGGCTGTTGCGAACAGGATGTTCGCGGAGCTTTCTCCATCGACTAGGGCGCGCTTGACGTCACATCCCGCGATGGTAACTTGGACAACCAGGGGGTCATGATGGGGAAATTCCACGCCCTCAGCATCTTCGAGCATGAAGATGACCTCAACTCGTGCCCAATCGGGTGGTGCCTGTGCCGGGTATGTCGCCATGTGATGTAGCCTTTGTGCGTAAGCTTTCCGCTGGCGCGCCAAGGTAAATTCCAACTAGGAGCCTCCAGAGATGGCGTTGATGACCCTGCGTTGGGCTCCCTCCGGAGCTTGGATCCGCAGGAGGCCCTCCAGAGCTTGGTGCATATGGGCTTGGATCCACGGCGGGTCCTCGCGGTGCTGTAGCGCCTGGCCTTTCGGGGGTTGCTGGACATGGGCCACTATGGGTGGCCGCACTCGGGTTTCTATCCCGAGCACGCTCGCCAAGTGTTTGCGATGGTGGTGCACACGCGTGTCATGGCCGCCCGACCACGGGGTACGGTGCGGTCGTCGTATTCCGCGCGGGTCTCCTCCTCGTGGCCCCGGCCGCGCCCCCGTGCTCGGCCCCGACAGGCTCTGCCGCCGCGGCCGATGGGGGTGCGGTCTTCGGAGCCTCTGTCAACGTCAAAGATGTAGCGAGGTCTTCGGGACTTCTGTTGGCCGTGCTTAGACTTGTCATTTGCAGCGTTTGTGTGCTACGAGGTCTCCTCGGGCGGCTCTTACCTGCGCTTGCCTTTCGGGGAGCCTTCCTTAGGCGAACTTCCTCCTGTCGCAATCTCCGCCCGGCTGGGGCCGTGCTCGTCGCCTCGGCGCCGGCGCGTGTCTTCTTCTGCTCTGGCGTATTCTTCTATTTTGTCGAATAGCTTAGCCACCATTTTGATTGGCTTTCGCGCGTTGTAACCGGCCAACAGCCCTGGGCGGAGACCCTGTATAGCTGCGTTAATGATGGTTGTCTCGTTGACGCCTTAACATGACAACGGACTTTCGCGAAGCGCTTGAAGTACTCCCGGAGGCTCTCGGCGGTCTTCTGTTTGACCGCGAAGAGTTGATCCGCGTCGACGCGCTCGATGTAGTTCCCTTGAAAGTTGTTATAGAGGCGGTCGTGGATCTGCTCCCATGCGTAGATGGAGTTTGGCTCGATGGTGAAAAACCAAGAGAGCGCCACTCCATGCAACGCGAGAGGTAAGCCCTTCGCCTTTGTGGTGTCGTCTCGCTGCGGCTTCGGCGGCGCTTTCATACACGCGCACGAACTCCCGGGTCTCAGTGTCGCTTTGTACGACTCGATGGCACCGGGAACTTGAAGTCCTCCGGCCACGGCGACTGCCGCAGCTCGCCGAGAGAGGACTCGGGTCCACGCGCCGCAAGGGGACGCGGCTGGACGTGGGGGCGTCGTGACTATCGACCCGCTCCGGTGTGGGCTCCGGCGCGGCCACCAGTGGGTTTTGTTGACTCCTAGCCTCTTGCATATCTCGCACGGCTCTCCGGAGGTCCGCTAGCTCCTGTCGAAGCGTGCCGATGGCCGTCAGCAAAGCGCTCTCGGCTATCGGTGCAGGCGGGGTCATCGGCGCCCTCGTTCGTGTCATCGGGGGCGTGGGGACCACGGCCGCACTGGGTCGCCCGTCGCGTCAAGACGGTGGGCTCGGAGGTCGGCGCGGGCGGCGTTACCATCAAAACCGCTTGCCACTCCCACAGCGTCGGTGGTGGCGTCTGCCGTCGTGCCAGCCGTAGCAGGGTCGGTGCCAGTCGTCACGCCGGTGGTGGTGGGGTCGACGGACGTCGACGTTCACTGCAGCCACAGTCGCGTCGTTGTCCGCGGCTGCTAGCGCCGAGGCCCTGGTGTTGACGCGAGGCTCCGTCATGCTTCCCTTCCTTGCCGCTGTCGATGAAGCTTTTCTTGGTGCCATCCTTCTTTGGATCTTGAGGCTTGCTCCTATCCTTCCCCACGGACGGCGCCAACTGTTGTAGCTACATGCCAAACAGAAAGAGAGATGGTAGTGGAGAGTAGGTGAACAATGCCCTCTTAGGGTTTTTCCCTCTTGGATTCCACATATATATATGGTTACATGGGGAACATTTTGCAACTATACCCTTACATTCGAATACCCTCCATAGGGGTATATATGCCATTGTTCATGTCCCATCTTGGGCCTTACGACGTCCTAGCAGGCCGGTTGGGCTTAGGTGGGGGCCACCCCTACAACAGCCCAAAATAAATTTCATATTTAAGAGATGATGACTAGGGCAATTTATTGCTCTCGGTACTCAAGCAAGGCTAGTATGGAGTTTAAGTACTGACTATAGCTAGTTGTGTTACCATTTAGTATCTAGGGCAACAAGGATCATGTGAATCAAGTGTTAAAGGATCGCATAATGATACTACAATATCAAGTAGGCATGTAACTACCTTAAGAATAACATATATGTGTATAATAAATTAAGTATGCAAATTTATTATATTTAAATGAACATAAATTTGCACAAATGTGGGGACAATGTGATCAAAATGTTGACTCACCTAACTCACAAGTGGGTTGGTCTTGGTACTTTTGAGTTTGCTCGATTTGGGGCTCGTCTGCTTTTTTGTACTCTACTTGACAATCGCATCGAAAAATAAACCACACACAAATAATAGCAAATATATACCAAATAAAATTCAACAAAACTACACCAATAGATAGATCCTAAATTTATAAAAATTTTAAAACAAATTTCAATGAATTTAGAGCTAAGACAATAGAGAATGGACTTTTCAAAGTTTAAATTTAGATTAAATCCAAAATAAATAGATGAGAGTGAAAACCTCTACTCGACTGGTGGGGCCACTTTTTTAAAAAAATTTGATTAATTTTTATTCCAAAAAAAGCCACAGAGGCTGACAAGTAGGGCCCACAACCTTTTAATTAAATTTTATTTTCTTTTAAAAGGAGAAAAGACTAGATGCTGACATGTGAGGCCCTTTCACTATGTAAACAGTAGATGGGGCCCACATGTTAGTGACCTAAAATTTTAAAACCGAGTTTAAAAGAATTTTAAATTGGGGGGCCCTCTTGTCAGATGGATATTAACTTAAGTAAAAGAGGGGCCCACATGTCATATATTAATTCACGTTTACTAACCAATGTCATTAATAACTAATCACGTCGCTATAGTGCCCCTTCACTGAAGGGAGGTAGAGCTCGCCGATGGCATGGGGAACCACGGTGGCCGGCGATAATGATCGAAATGGGCTCCACAGTGCTGCACATATGAACAAGAGAGGCAGCATGACCCAATTTGGCCCCTAGGAGAGTTAGCAGCGACGCTCAGCGTAGGAGAAAGTCCGGCCATGGCACCACGGAGGAGCGTAGCATTTGAGATAAATTCCAGTCGAGGGGAGCATCTACGGGCATAGGGAAACTCACCCGAGCGCTAGGCGGGCGTCGAGGGCAGAGGTGGGAGCTGGCAACGATGCCACGGTAGGCAACAGTGCGAGCTCACCGGAGAGGGGGATGGAGCTAGGCGTAGGTCAGAGCGGCCTCAGGACATCCGTGTAGTGTTTCACGCACGCATAATTGGCCTAGGCGCGATGGAGCCCGAGGCTGATCGGTGGCGGCGTTCCGAACGGAGCAGAGGAAGAAGGGGAAGACAAAGGAGGTGGTGGGGGCTCAATTTGGGTCAAGGTGAAGCCACCCAAAGGCTTTTATAGTCGCGGAGGAGCTCAGGTCACTGGAGGCGCCTTAATGGTCGGGTGGCGGGTGCTGTGGAGGCACGAGGGGGCAAAGGCTGAGGGCAGTGCACAACGGGGTGACGAGGGTGGGGTGACATGGGGTGAGGGCATTGCATGGTGTTGGCTCGGGTGTGGAAGACACGGCGTCTGTGACACGGTGGGCACGGGTCGGCAAGCATGGCGCACGGGGAAGAAGAGTGGGAGGAGGAGGGCCCGGGCGAGCGCCAGCACAGAGGGAGGCATGGGCATGGAGGGAAGGGACTGGGAATAGGGAAGGCGGTGGGTGGCGCCGTTGGTGCGCGTGCAACGTAGCGGGGGCACGTGCTGGGCACGGGCGACATGCGCCAGGCGGCCTGGGCCGACGTCAGCAAGCCGAAGGCCAAGCTGGGCCAAGTCGGGGCTACTCGGCCTAGGGAGAGGCTGAGGTGGGCTAGGCCGGCTAAAAAGAAAATTTTGAAATCCAAAATTTTGAGCCGAAAATTTGAATTCAAATTCATTTTCTTTAAATTTTTGCACAAGCACAAATGGGTCCAAAATGGGATGTTACAAATAGACACCAAGCTAATCGCCGGGCCAAAAAAAAAATAGATCTAACACTTACGATTTGCTGGGCACACTTACGGTTGCACAAAGCGTGCATGTGTGGACGAGGTTTCACATTAGCGTCCGCTTCTGGACGCCGTTCTACACCGCGTCCTTCTTAGATGTGCAATTGGGCCTTGGGCGTCCGGCGCTGCTTGACGCGCTTGTGCTCCATGTGTGCGTGGAGCTCCTCTATCGCAGCGGCCACAGCCTGATGGAAATATGGGCAAAATTTAATTTCAAATTTTACTATGAGGCAAATACAATAAACTAGAGATGGAAAACTAGCTACTAACAGCAGGCTACTCAACATACTTCAGAATATACGCAAGAAAATATAATATAATAACAAAGTCGAACGTGCGCACGAACGACTTACTTGTTAGCCTGATGAAGAATAGGAAGCCGCGCAGGCTTGACGCAATGCAGAACGCAGATGATGCAGTGCAGGAGCGGTCACGCAAATGCGCTGCCCAGAAACCTTATTGCCGCCCCCGTGCAGGTACTCTCTGCGGTAAGGGTTCGAAGATAACCGCTCTCCCTTCTTCCAGATGCACGTCGAGAAAAAAGGTTGGCGAAGTTCAGACGGCGCAGTACAGGAAGCACAGATTGGCAGAAGGAAGAAAATGCAGCAGTCAGAGCATCTAACTCCTATACCTTGGACGTCTCCAGTATATATAGATAAGCAAATTACTCTCTAGTAACTGCCCCATTGAACTGAAATAATTCTCTGGTAACTGCTCACTGCTAATTATTCACTGGTAACTGATTGTATTTAACCAGTGATTTACCTACTGGTTAAACTCTATTAAACCTCAAATTCAAAAGTTTGAATCTCATTCAAACAGAGAGAGTGAGGTGCAGGGTTAAGAAAAAATAAAGATAGACTTGGTGCATGAAAATACTGTGAATCTGGCAGCGTGCAAGGCGTGTGACTAGACAGAACTCTCCTCATACCAACTCTTTCTATATTCAAGGAGTGGTAAGGATTCTACCTTATAAATCGGTCTTTCTCATCTTACCTTAACAATATAGATTAAATCATACATGCTTTGGAATTAAGAAAATATGTCATAATTAAATAGGCCAATTTCTAACACAGCTAGCCAAATAGTGTTAAATCAGCACGGTAAAGGATACATGCATAGAAGGCTGTTCGAGCACTAGAAGCATCACCCTTTTGTTTCTTTTGCTTTTGATTAGTTGGAACTTAAGTCATTGGAGCACTAGAACTGTTGAGTTAGGGGCAATACCCGTTGAGGATTCCCTAATGCAAGTCAACTAGAGAACAGGCGTATGCACTACTGGAATAATGCAGCAGTTAAGTTGTATGCAAAAGCATATGATTTAGTTTCTACATTTTTTCCTGAGAATTTATATGTGTACCTCTTCCAGCATCTATTTATTTCTGATGTTTTAAATTTTTCTTTCGTAGTCCTTCAGTAGTCTCACTGACCAAGTGGATGACATGCAGGCCTCAGCGGATGAAGAATGTTCCTATGCCAGAAATTGTGATGCATTTCTTAAGAACATTTCTAGTGCCGATTCATCAGCCTCGGATTCATCCAAACTTCAACTCGTAATCTACAATGCCAATACGAAATCTTTGGTGCCTTGGGTGAAACAAGATAAGGATGAAATCTTACGCAGGATATTGAGTCATGTCAATCAACTCAGTAAGATGCAACATGATGCACGCAAGGCACTCAAACTTGAGGAACTGGACATTTTTGCTCTCAGAATGAGTCCTGCAGACATGGACTTGAGGGAGACAACTCCTGTTATCATTGAACCCAGAATTTACGGAAGAGATAAAGAGAGGGACCAACTAGTTAACACATTGGTGAGTAATGAAACAAGGCACGAAGATTTGTCAATTTTCACAGTTGTTGGAAACGGTGGCATTGGCAAGACCACTTTGGCTCGTCTGTTGTATAATGACGCAGTCATCAAAAACCATTTTCAGCTAAGGGTGTGGATCTACGTCTCTGTTAATTTTGATGAAATTAAGCTCACGCATGATTTTTTAGAATGCTTATATGGTGACCGGTTTGAGGAAATTGAGGACTTCAGCAAACTCCAACAGTTCGTTGAGGATGCTGTCAAGTCCAAAAGGTTACTACTTGTTATGGATGACATTTGGGAAGACCATCATACGAGTCGATGGGACACATTCCTGGCTCCACTGCGACGCGCTCAAGTAAAGGGAAATAGGATTTTGGTGACAACGAGGAAGTCCTCTGTTGTGAAAATGACAGGTGCAAAGGATTCCCTTAAGCTAGATGGTCTAATGGAAGCTGATTTTTGGTCTTTATTCAAAGAATGTGCATTTGGAAATGAGAAACAACAGCCAAAGCTAGTACGTATTGGGCACCAAATAGTGAAAAAATTGAATGGTTATCCTTTAGCAGCTAAAACTGTTGGCACTTTACTGAGAAGAAAACTTAATAGTGACCATTGGATGAGAGTTCTTGACAGCAATGAATGGAAACATCAACAGGGCAATGAGGACATCATACCAGCCTTGAGGATTAGCTACAACCATCTGCCATTCCCTCTTCAACGGTGCTTCTCTTATTGTGCATTGTTCCCTAAAAATTACCATTTTAACATTGAGCAGTTGGTCAACGTATGGATTGCACAAGGTTTTGTTTGCTCCAAAGAAAGCACAAGAGTAGAAGATATTGCGGATGAGTACTTCTATGAGCTGGTGCATTGTGGATTTATTCAATATGAAGCTCCGAGGCTATCTTACATCATGCATGATCTGATTCATGATCTAGCACAGATGGTTTCATTTGATGAGTGTTTCACTATAGATGCACCAGGATGCAGCGCAAAATCAAAGCTTATTAGGCATGTCAGTGTAGTTACAGAATCAGTGTATCGTCCAAAAGGAGATGGCACTATGCTACCTAATGAATGTTTTGAACAGGAGTTTGTTAAATCTATCAACACATTCCAGTCAAAGAACCTGGGCACAGTTATGTTGATTGGTCCATATGACTCAAACTTTTCTGAAGCATTTCGAGATAGATTTAATGAGTTCAAAGCCGTTCGTGTGTTGAAACTGGAAATGATGTTTGACAGTTTGGGCTCTTTGATATGTAACATCGCGGCATTTATCCATCTCCGTTATCTCGAGCTGCGTGCTGCTTATTCACATTCAAGTTTGCAGTTGCCAGAGGCCATATCTAATTTGTACCATCTACAGGTCCTTGATATAAGACATAATTGGGAGTTCATACAAAGTTACCAAGAGGGCTGAATAATCTTGCAAACTTGCGTCACTTTCTTGCCATTGAAAAATTGCACACAAAAATTGTTGCGGTTGGGAAACTGAAATTTCTTCAAGAACTCAGGGCATTCAAAGTTAAGAAGAAGAAAGAATTTAGTATAAGTCAACTAGGCAAACTGAAGGAGCTCAGGGATCACTAAAATATATGGTATTGGAAATGTCAAGAGCACCGAAGAGGCTGCCATGGCTAAACTAAACGACAAAATATATTTGAGAAGTTTACAATTATCATGGGACAAAAAGCAAAGTGATAGAGCTGCTCACACACTAGCACTTGAAGGACTTCAACCACAGTCAAGCCTCAAATGTCTTCGGATCGACGGGCATAGAGGTGGTGTTTCCACATGGTTAACCACAAATTTTTTGCTTACAATGCTAGAATCTCTTCATTTGGAGGGTTGCCTCAACTGGACAGCCCTCCCACCTATTGGGAAGTTGCCATTCCTTAAAGAGTTGCACTTGGTTCGCATGTTTAGAATCAGAGAATTGCTAATTGGTCCCTGGAGGTGTTAGAGCTACGTGAGATGCCTCAATTGACAAAGTGCACCATTTTACATGAAGAACACTCATCCGAAAACATACGTGTTCTTGAAATTGTGTCATGTTATCGCTTGAACAATCTGCCGTTTTTGCTGAGTTCAAGTGATGTTGAGAACAAGCAACGATTGCTGAATCTCCAGCGTGTTAAGATTCATGGTTGGCTAGAATCTGCAGAATTACCAGCACTTCCTGTTAACAAAATAGCAACTGACATAGACATTTCAGATGCAGGCTCAATTCGATCGATGTCATTCCATTTGAGGCCTGTAGTTGGATCAGATGGACTATCCATAGCAATTAATGGTGGCCCTACCTAAACACTCTGGATGAGAGAAATTTGGCATTCCATAACCTTACTACTTTAGAAGAAATGGAAATCACAAATTCTCCAAATCTTACACATCTTGCATGGAATAGCTTGCAGCAGTTAACATTCCTGAAAAGGTTGACATTGTCAGATTGCCCAGAGGTATTCTCTTCATTCCCAACTGGATGCAGCCTACCACCGTCTCTTGAAGATATCAACTTGTCAATGTGCCACATTACTGGGAATCAACTATCTCAGGTGCTTGTTAACCTTCCCAATCTGTCAAACTTGAGGATAGCATATTGTGATAAGATAACATCGTTGGCTGTAGGCCTATTATCCAATGAAATTGATTCGATGCCAGAAGGCATATGTCACATCCCATTTCACTGTTTGACGAGCATACAACAGTTGCACATCTCTTCTGACATGGCTTTGTTGAGCAAGAGGGGCCTAGGAGAGTTCATCTCCCTCAAAGACTTGGTTATAAAAGGTTGTGACGGACTTCTTACCTCCATGGTTCTCCAAGCAGGAATGCAGTCAAAAAAGTACCATTCTCCCATCTTCAGTGCAAAATTTACGGATTGATGCCTTGCCAGACAATTTGTTGCAGCACTCAAACCTCACCTCCCTCACACAACTAGACGTGGAGCAGAGTCCTAGTTTGACATCACTAGATCTGCACTCCTGCAAAATGTTACATAAATTGGTAATCAAAGAATGCAACTTGTTAGCTTCATGTGAAGGTTTGCAGTCTCTTGGGTTTCTCAGCACAGTGACTGTAAAGGATTGCCCAATGATGATATCTTTGCCCCTGCAGTCGTGCTCAGCATTACAAAACTTGCATGTCGAAGGTTGTAACAAATTGTCTACACTCGAGAGCTTAGTGTGCCTTCCTGTACTTGCTGAGTTGCATCTACTCAAGAATCAAAATTTGGCGTCTTTCAAATTGCACCCCCATGCTGCACTACGGAGTCTGAACATCCAAGAATGTCCTGCATTGTCTTCATGGGAGGACTTGAAGTCCCTTGCAGATCTCAATCAAATGGAAATTCGGAAATCTCCTGGATTTGTGTTAATGTGGAACCGCATGGCCCAAGAGGTTGAGATTGCAGGCCAAGAGTTCTACTTCCCCCTTCAAACACTTCATATTGATGACATCAGTTTCCTGACTACAGCAGTGTGCAGACTCTTAACTTCTCTCAAGAAACTAAGCATTGGTTTTCGTCCGGATTCTAGGGTTGTGGACTACCAAGTGAGTGAATTCACAAACGAGCAGCAGGAGGCACTTCAGCTTCTGAAGTCACTCGAACGACTTGAGATATTGTCCTTGATGAATCTTCAGATGCTGCCCTCAGAGTTACATTGTCTTCCCTCGTTGCAGCATTTGATTATATGGAAGTGTGAGAGGATCAAGTCGTTGCCGCAGAAAGGTCTTCCAGCTTCACTGAAGCTTCTTGATGTGGATTGGTGTAGTCCAGAATTGTATGAGCAATGCAAAAGCGTAAGAGGCCTCCAATGGTTGTACATCTGCGGACGTAAACAAGACAATGCCTAGTTTATCTCGTTGATACTTGGCTAAAGGTACGCTAGGCTTCTTTTTTCTTATGGAAGTCTTGTTTTTATTTACAAGTGAATTCTAGGCACCTGACTGACTAGTGGAGCTATTTTGCAACATACAAAGACATGTGCTATTATGTTGTTCCTTGATTTCAGTTTGTTATCACTATGATCTTAGTTTACATTTATTTTGGCTACAAGAGGACAACCAAGTTTTTCCACCCTACGTATCTTTAGGATAGTTTACTGCAAAGTACTATTGTAATGTTTAATTTACTGCAGTTTATGATAAGCTTCACATCCCACTCGACGTGCTCACTGAGGAGGTCTTCTCCAATCAAGGCTTTTGTGAAAGTGATATCGATTTCGTCACATCAGGATCTTGTTCCCACATCGATACTAGTGAGTCGGCCCCTGAGTCGCCACATGTCCTTACTGATCCTTATCCTGAATTAGATGGTCTAGCTTTGTTATCCATGAAGGGTGTTGTAACACCCTAGGACCCACAATGCCCTGGGATGCTACTAAAACTACTCTACAACTAGCCAATTTACAAGATAACATAAACAGGCATCAATTAAATAAACTAGATAATACAAACGGAAGCATAAACAATTAAGAGATAACAGAAAAGTAATAACAATGTAATGATCATAATCAACTTCAACATAATAACCAAAAGGAACGGTTCCAAATTAAACATTTAAAAGATGAAACATTCATCAACAAGATAGCTAAGCAAAGACTATAGTTCTTTTAACTTTATTTCAACATTAAAACAATATCCAGGTGAATCAATGTGGTGCTGCTCTACCCTTCCCAATGCATGCTCAAAGTCCACCTGTAGCGAGGGGAAACAAGGGTGAGATATAAATCTCAGCAAGCAAACAGTTTAACAAGTTATTCAAACTACGAACAAATAATTATCATCATTATTTTCATACATACACAACCATAATTCGTTTTCATAATTAATAAGCCACCACAATCTTTCCTAACTCAAATCTCTTCTATTTTCCGATTTAAAAGGCATATGAATGCAGTCATTTAAATATCCATTAAATGTGTATGAATGTTTCATGCTATGCTCCACATCACTCTTGCCAGGGCAGGAATTGCAATGCATCATATTACGGTAATATACGACGCTCATGGCGAAGAGGTGCATCGATTACGACAATATACGATCTTTGACTTGCATTTGCCGCGGCTAAGTGCGGCGACATCCACATATGCAAATGACATGATATGACATGAATGATATGATAATTCATTAATCGCATTAATTCATCCACAAGGAGCATTTTCATGCTCTCATCATCTCCACATCCACCACAAGTTATTTTCATGTCCACATTATAGCATTAAGCAAGAATTCCACATGTCTACTAGCATAATATCAACATATCAATGTTTGCTATCATATCCATAATTAAAAATATCATGCAATCATGGCATCATGTATCAAATTAGGATAATAATGTAAATTGCAAGTAGAATGAATAACAAGTTAAACGGTAGCAACCACTGCTACGTTCACTTGCCTCAATCCGACGAAGCGAAGATCAACAAAATTCAAGAGCGCTCAGGGACAAGACCACCTGTGTAACAACCCCGTTGTTATTTTCAAACTTCAGTAAAAAAATTAATAATTAAAATTAATTCAATTTAAAATAAAAATAAGTGTTCTTTAGTTGCACGAATTTGAAAGTTTGTGTTTGCACTGTTTCGACCTTTTCAAAAGGTTTTCGCTAAAAGTAATTTTACTAAAACATAAAACTATTATCAAATAAAAAAGTTTTGGTAAGTTTCATAAAGAAACTATTTCAATTAAGTATTTAAAAGCATTTGGCTTTTATTTAGTTTTTCTGTGATCTTCTGGAATTTATTTGGAGTTATCTGGATTTTGTTTCAAAGCCTAAAAGCAAGAAAATATATTTTTATATTTTCTTAAAGCTAAAAAGATTTCATTTAACCTTTTCCAAGCTTCCCAAAATTTTATATTAATTTCTGAGATTTTAAAATCAGCTTTTAAAGCCAAAGGGTATTTTTGTAAAAATTAAAAGATCAAATTTGAGTTGAAAATATTTTTAGAAAGTCTAAAACAATATTTTATAGAATTTTTGAGAATTTTCTGAAATTAAAAATCAAATTTTGAAGTTAAAAAGATATTCTATATATTTTCAAAAAGGCCAAAATGAAGTAAAAATATTTTTCCTAAGTATAAAATGTCTCCAGGGATTTTCTATAAATTTTCTGGAATTTTTAAGTATTATTTGCTATTTTTAAAGTGTTTAAGAAACCTCCTCCTATTTTCTGAAAATAAAATCCGATTTTAAATCCCGGATTAATTCGGTAGTGACAAGTGTCGCACCAGGATTAAATCTTACCCCTTCACTCATTCAATCTCAACCCCTCATCATCACTTAAATTGGATGGATGAGATTGGGCCACATGTCTCCATCTAAACCCTTCATCCTCTCCCTCTCTCTTACCTTTGGGGCCCACATGTCATATGTCTTCTTCCCAACTCCTTCTTCTTCCTTTGCTCTCTCTCTTCCTCCTGGCCGACCGGCCGCCGCCTCCTTCTGCATGGCGCCCGCCCCCCACCACCGCCTGCCTCCCCACCCGCCGCCCTACTAGGCCGCCAGGACGCCGCCCATCCTCCCACGCTGCGCCAACCGAGAGCACCACCGCCGCCGCTTTTATGCCGCCCAAGCTCCAATGCGTCGCTTCCTCTCCCGAGGTCGTCGCCTTGACTCCCTCATGGACCGCCGCCCCTCCCCGGTCATTAATGGCGCCTTTTTCGCTTTCACACCGCCCCCAACCGGTTTCAAACCGAGTTTTCCGGCGAGCTCAACCGTCGCTCCTCCACTATATAAAGCTCCTCCGAGCATTCCCTCGACCGCACCACCCTCCTCCTCTCCCCACCTCCTCCTCTCCCCGCCGCCCGGAAGGCCGCCAAAGCCATCGCCGCCACTTCTTCTCGCCGCCGCCGCCACCTCCGGCCACCCAGGCCTCGCCACGGCAGTCGCTGCGATCCCCACCCTCTCCTCTACCGCGCCACCCGCTCGCCGCCGCCGCGAGCGCGCGAACCCGGCGCGCCGCGCCCGTGGCATGCCGTGCGGCCCAAACGGCCACGTGGCGCCATGTGGGCACATCGTGGCGGCCCGATGGCGCCCACGTGGCGCCATGTGGGCACACGTGGCAGCCACGTGGTGCCACGTCATCATCTCTTTTTCTTTTAATTATTTTTCCTGAGATGATGTCATAATCCAGATTTTCTAATACAAAATTAATTCGGAAAATTAATCCTTTTTCTTTTCCTTCATTTTGAAACTTCCTAAAGCCTGTAAATGTTCATTTTAACTCCGATTGGAGCCGTTCAAATTTCTAAATTCTTCTAAAATCCTAAACTATTCAACTATGTACTTATTTTCAATTTTTGAATTTTACTTGAATTTTATTTGAATTTGGTTTGTTTGGATTTTCGCGTTTAGGTTTCAGCGATCTCGGAGAGTTCGATTTCGGCGACGCGTTCGTCGCAGAGCAACCAGGCAAGTTACACCTTTGATCATGTTGATCCCAATATTTAAAATTATTTATATTGTTTTAAATTAATATGCATGCTTACTTTTAATCAAGTCTAGTTTAAATTCAGTTTGAACTATAGTTATACCCAAATCCCTTTAGACGGCCAAATTTGAAATTTCATGCAATTATACCTTGTCAAACATAGTTAAAACCTAGTTAGTACATTAGTATTAACTAGAAATTTCATAAACTTGCTTAGCCATGCCAAGAATATTAAGTTTTGGGAACTTTCTTCACATAAAATGATACTTCTTTCACATAAAATGATACTTCCTTCACATAAAATGATAGACTTTAAAATTGATTTCTGGACTTTGGAAAGTCGGAATTGTTTATAAAATGTTTATAAACAAAATATAAAACTTGGTTTAGACTCGCCAAGTAATTTGTGAAGTTCCAACTTAATCTCGCTATAGGCTGAATGTGGGCGCGGCGTAGTCCGTGAGAAGTCTCACATGGCACAAGAGGGGGCTCCAGCATGTGGATTCATGCTGTGGTGAAACCTTAGTGGCGGCGTGATTATGTTGGCAATGAATCATTGTAAAGGCATTGTCATGATCTCCTCGCCGCACACCAAAGGAAGTGTGCTTATCGCGTGGCAATATGGGATGATCATGTCTTGTGGGTAAAGCTGTACAACCTCTGCAGAGTGTATAACCTATCCTGGATAGCCGTGCCCACGGTCATGAGCAAGCTGAGTAAAGTTTTTCACGGGTTAGATTTTGATTTTGAAAACGCTTTATGAAAAACTTATGGATGGATGGAATCCATGAGAGTTTTTGGAAAAACCGTATGGATGGATGGAATCCGTACGAGTTTGATTTTGAGAAAAATTGGTCCGGGTGGGATGCCCGTGAATAGGTTAGTGTTTGGTTGGAGCCTGCACTAACGTTACTTATGTTGATTACAATATTGTTTTACTTATTGTATCAAATTCACTTTCGACTTACTTTATGATATTTACTTCAATGCTGTCTTTTATGCAAACCAACCATATATGTCTTCCTTTGATATCCATATGCATGCATCCACTCTGTAAAACTGCTGGTGTAACTTGTGGAGTACGTTTGTACTCATGTGGCTATATCTAACTCTTTCAGAGGAAGCCTTCGACGACTTCGGTGAGGATTGCGACTAGGCCACGTCTTACAGTCATTCGCCTTGTGGGAAGGCTGAATGGGCTCTTGCTATTTGTTTTCTTCATTGTTATCTTCCACGCTATTGTAAACTTTGGCCATCGGGCTCATATTTAGTTAAATAAAATTTATCATTATGCATGATATTTGTCTTTGTTCTTTGTGTGCACTAAGCTTTCCTGGGATAGTGCGATTAACACAGAGGGTTTCGGAGTTGTTGCTCCGGGTCCCGACAGAGATGGTATCAGAGCATTAATGACTCTAGGACGTGACCGAAGATAGAATAGAATGGTTGGACCTTACGGATTTATTTTAAACTAATAAATTTTGAAAGGATATGCTTATTCTTACCTCTCAATCTTTGCTCATCTTATGCCTCAATTCTTTCTCATTTTATGTCATTCCAAAAATTTCTAACTCTCCTCTCGATCAAATGATTGTAGATGGACCCTGCACCAAATGATGGATGGAGTGTAGGCCTTCGTCGACTACTCCGCCGTTTGGGATTTCAGCGACGAGTTATCTTCGTACACCAAGTAGACCGACATGGAGATCGATATTGGGACATCGTTTCACCTTGCTCCTCACCGCGAACAAGATATGGAAGTCTCGCGCCCGCTTCAAGGAAATGGATACTCTTCGAGAGAGCCAAGCAAGAAGCCGATCGAAAAGCGTTCTTCGTCTCGCCACCTTTTCAATCTTCGCATCGAAGGATCGCGCTTCGTACTTCGACAGCCCCGAAGGATCACTCCAAGACAACCCTTACCCCTTAAGGATAGGTTGTTAAGCTAGAAAGTAGACGAAGTTATGAGCTGTCAGTTTCCTCTTTTGTCGACAGCCGTAACTATTATTATTAATAAAGGATTTTGCTAAAGATTGGTGTTTTCTTGGATTGTGCAAACAACCCCTTTTCCCTCCTTTGTCTTAAGTCTCCTCTCATCTAAATCCCAAGCAGATGGTGAACACAAGAAGGAATGCGATTGTCGGCAACCCCAATGCCAACGCCAAGCACAAGGAAATCGATCCTGCTCCAATCCCTCCGCCTCCGCTGTAAGTCGGACTGATTGGGCTCGGTGATGGCAAATCAAACTCACCGATTCACTCCTAGCTCAAGCCATCAACAACCCACCAAGAATTGCATCACCACCACTCAAGCTCCCGAGCAGTTATCGAATTCCTAAGGATAAGGCCTCCGACTTTCTCCAGCAGCTCAGAACCAATGGACGCAGACGATTGGCTCCGCGCAATCGAAAAGAAGCTGGACATCCTGCAGTGCACCGACCGTGAAAGAGTCCTGTTTGCCACTCATCAATTGAATGGACCAGCATCAGAATGGTGGGATACCCTAACCGACTCTCATGCCAACCCTCAAGTTATTACCTGGGATGAGTTCGTGCGAGATTTTCGGAAAGCTCACATCCCTACAGGTACCAAGATCTTGAAGAAGAAAGAGTTCAGAGCCCTACGTCAAGGAAGCCGTACAGTGAATGAATATCTGCAAAAGTTTAATCAACTATCCCGCTATGCACCAGAAGACATAGCCAATGATGAAGACAAGCAAGAAAGATTTTTGGAAGGCTTGAACGACAACATCTCCGTACAATTGATATCCAGTGACTATGCAGATTTTCATCGCCTAGTCGGAAGGCCATTCGCCAAGAAAGCAAGAATGTGGAGATCGAAAATCGAAGAGAAGAATGTCCACTCAAGATATGCACTCTGGAAACTTTTCCAAAGTCAAGAACCTGCCGCAAGTCAACAGATTCCAACCATCACCGAGCGTAAGAGCTAGTACCAGCAAACGCCTCCACCAACACTGAAGACAACAAGACTCTGATGACTGGCTTTCCACCAAAGGACCAGAACCCCACAGCCGGAGTAACTTGTTTCAACTGCCATGAAACAGGACACTACGCCAACAATTGTCCTAAGAAGCAGCAGGCAGTGAAGAATGGTACATCGGTGACCTCGACTGCCAACACCCTCCGAACAGCAAGAAGAATGCCGCAAAAAGGACATCTTAATCAGATCTCCGCTCAAGCCAATCAGAGTAAGATCCACACCTATTTCTTTGCTAGCCCGTGCGAATCTCGGGGACGAGATTCTTTTAAGGGGTAGTTTGTAACAACCCATTGTTATTTTCAAATTTCAGTAAAAATTAATAATTAAAATTAATTCAATTTAAAATAAAAATAAGTGTTCTTTAGTTGCCTGAATTTGAAAGTTTGTGTTTGCCTGTTTTCAGCCTTTTCAAAAAGGTTTTCGCTAAAAGTAATTTTACTAAAAACATAAAACTATTATCAAATAAAAAGGTTTTGGTAAGTTTCATAAAAGAAACTATTTCAATTAAGTATTTAAAAGCATTTGGCTTTTATTTAGTTTTTCTGTGATCTTCTGGAATTTATTTGGAGTTATCTGGATTTTGTTTCAAAGCCTAAAAGCAAGAAAATATATTTTTATATTTTCTTAAAGCTAAAAAGATTTCATTTAACCTTTTCCAAGCTTCCCAAAATTTTATATTAATTTCTGAGATTTTAAAATCAGCTTTTAAAGCCAAAGGGTATTTTTGTAAAAATTAAAAGATCAAATTTGAGTTAAAAATATTTTTAGAAAGTCTAAAACAATATTTTATTGAATTTTTGAGAATTTTCTGAAATTAAAAATCAAATTTTGAAGTTAAAAAGATATTCTATATATTTTCAAAAAGGCCAAAATGAAGTAAAAAATTTTTCCTAAGTATAAAATGTCTCCAGGATTTTCTATAAATTTTCTGGAATTTTAAGTATTATTTGCTATTTTTAAAGTGTTTAAGAAACCTCCTCCTATTTTCTGAAAATAAAATCCGATTTTAAATCCCGGATTAATCCGGTAGTGACAAGTGTCGCACCAGGATTAAATCTTACCCCTTCACTCATTCAATCTCAACCCCTCATCATCACTTAAATTGGATGGATGAGATTGGGCCACATGTCTCCATCTAAACCCTTCATCCTCTCCCTCTCTCTCTCTTACCTTTGGGGCCCACATGTCATATGTCTTCTTCCCCAACTCCTTCTTCTTCCTTTGCTCTCTCTCTCTTCCTCCTGGCCGACCCGCCCGCCTTCCTTCGCCGCCGCCGCCCCCCCCACCACCGCCTGCCTCCCACCCGCCGCCGCCCCTACACGCCGCCCGGGCCGCCCCCATCCTCCCACGCCAACCGAGAGCACCACCGCCGCTTTTATGCCGCCTAAGCTCCAATGCGTCGCTTCTCCCGAGGTCGTCGCCTTGACTCCCTCATGGACCGCCGCCCCCGCCATTAATGGCGCCTTTTTCGCTTTCACACCGCCCAACCGGTTTCAAACCGAGTTTTCCCATGAGCTCAACCGTCGCTCCTCCACTATATAAAGCTCCTCCGAGCATTCCCTCACCGCACCACCCTCCTCCTCCTCTCCCACCTCCCTCCTCTCCCCGCCGCCTGGCCGCCGCCACTTCTTCTCGCCGCCGCCGCCACCTCCGCCACCCAGCCCTCGCCACGGCATCAGCTGCGATCCCCACCCTCTCCTCTACCCGCGCCACCCCTCGTCGGCCGCGCGATGGGCGAACTCCGGCGAAGGCGCCCGTGGCATGCCGTGCGGCCCAAACGGCCACGTGGCGCCATGTGGGCACACGTGGCGACCACGTGGCGCCACGTCATCATCTCTTTTCTTTTAATTATTTTTCCTGAGATGATGTCATAATCCAGATTTTCTAATAAAAATTAATTCGGAAAATTAATCCTTTTCTTTTCCTTCATTTTGAAACTTCCTAAAGCCCAAATGTTCATTTTAACTCCGATTGGAGCCGTTCAAATTTCTAAATTCTTCTAAAATCCTAAACTATTCAACTATGTACTTATTTTCAATTTTGAATTTTACTTGAATTTTATTTGAATTTGGTTTGTTTGGATTTTCGCTTTAGGTTTCAATGATCTCGAGAGTTCGATTTCGACGCGTTAGTCAGAAAGCAACCAGCAAGTTACACCTTTGATCATGTTGATCCCAATATTTAAAATTATTTATATTGTTTTAAATTAATATGCATGCTTACTTTTAATCAAGTCTAGTTTAAATTCAGTTTGAACTATAGTTATACCCAAATCCCTTTGGACGGCCAAATTTGAAATTTCATGCAATTATACCTTGTCAAACATAGTTAAAACCTAGTTAGTACATTAGTATTAACTAGAAATTTCATAAACTTGCTTAGCCATGCCAAGAATATTAAGTTTTGGGAACTTTCTTCACATAAATGATACTTCTTTCACATAAAATGATACTTCCTTCACATAAAATGATAGACTTTAAAATTGATTTGGACTTTGGAAAGTCGGAATTGTTTATAAAATGTTTATAAACAAAATATAAAACTTGGTTTAGACTTAGGCAAATGGTTAGAGTGGTGGGTGCTTGTTGGCATGCATTGTCGTTTGGTGACGCAATGTTGATTGCCCGGCACGAGGGGTTTGTGGTTAGTGCCTAAGTCAATAAAGGACCGGTCTGTGAGCTACTATTGCAAAGCCCTTTTCGTACTGCCACAAGTCCGGTATGGGACGGACCTAGCCAAGTAATTTGTGAAGTTCCAACTTAATCTCGCTATAGGTGAATGTGGGCGCAGTGGTCCGTGAGAAGTCTCACATGGCACAAGAGGGGCTCCAAAGATGTGGATTCATGCTGTGGTGAAACCTTAGTGGCGGCGTGATTATGTTGGCAATGAATCATTGTAAAGGCTTTGTCATGATCTCCTCGCCGCACACCAAAGGAAGTGTGCTTATCGCGTGGCAATATGGGATGATCATGTCTTGTGGGTAAAGCTGTACAACCTCTGCAGAGTGTATAACCTATCCTGGATAGCCGTGCCCACGGTCATGAGCAAGCTGAGTAAAGTTTTTCACGGGTTAGATTTTGATTTTGAAAACGCTTTATGAAAAACTTATGGATGGATGGAATCCATGAGAGTTTTTGGAAAAACCGTATGGATGGATGGAATCCGTACGAGTTTGATTTTGAGAAAAATTGGTCCGGGTGGGATGCCCGTGAATAGGTTAGTGTTTGGTTGGAGCCTGCACTAACGTTACTTATGTTGATTACAATATTGTTTTACTTATTGTATCAAATTCAGCTTTCGCACTTACTTTATGATATTTACTTCAATGATGTCTTTTATGCAAACCAACCATATATGCCTTCCTTTGATATCCATATGCATGCATCCACTCTGTAAAACTGCTGGTGTAACTTGTGGAGTACGTTTGTACTCATGTGGCTATATCTAACTCTTTCAGAGGAAGCCTTCGACGACTTCGGTGAGGATTGCGACTAGGCCACGTCTTACAGTCATTCGCCTTGTGGGAAGGCTGGATGGGCTGCTGCTATTTGTTTTCTTCCGCTGTTATCTTCCGCTGCTATTGTAAACTTTGGCCATCAGGCTCATATTTAGTTAAATAAAATTTATCATTATGCATGATATTTGTCTTTGTTCTGCTGTGTGCACTAAGCTTTCCTGGGATAGTACGATTAACACAGAGGGTTTCGGAGTTGTTGCTCCGGGTCCCGACAACCTGTCCATAAGACAACTCTCAGCACACTACCACGACATACAAGCACGACATAAATATAAAAACATCGCTAGAAACCCGAACCTGCGCAAACTCTACTCCGCCCAACAACCAACATAATACCATCTGCAGCAGCGCTGCTTCATAATTTCGTAACTTTAAAAATATAAATCAAAATGCAGGAAATGATACCTCTATGGATTCATGACTTAAAAACCTACAATTTTCATGTAGAACTCCTATTTTTATTCGGATAACAACTGGATGTAATTTAATGCCCAAAACAGAGGAAGAACTCTGTTCTGTCAGATTGGACAGCAGTATTCAAACGCGTGCCAACGACAGTACAGAGGTCTAAAAATTATGAAATTTATACATCAGCTAGACCTCTAAATTATACACAACTTTCTCAACTACGGCCATGTCCAGAAAATTCGTTTACTATTTTTAATCTCTGGATTACCGTCGGACTGTACCAATCTGTCTGCCTGACGGACAGCGGTATTGCCGACTCCGTATATCCCAGATCCCACGGTATGAAATTTGAAATAAATACAGGAGATGCATATGAAAGTTCCCTACAACTTTACTTTTGGGAATACCCGCAGAAAAATTCTTTTTCTATTTTTAATATCCGGATTACCGCCGGACTGTACCAATCTGTCTGCCTGACGGACAGCGGTATTTCCGACTCCGTATCTCCCAGATCCCACGGTAGAAACTTTTGAAAAAAATACAGGAGATACATCTGGATGTCCTCTACAACTTTCCTTTTGGAAAGACCTGCAGGAAAATTCGTTTTCTAGATCAAAACTGCGCGACAAGCCGCACTGCGCAAATCGATCTAAAATCAGCCCGCGACTAAACTCTAATCGGGCAATTGATCTAATATCTAACGTCAAATTCTGTGCCAAGAACCTTAATAAATCCATAAAACAGAGGATTTGGGATGAGATAAAATTACCAATCTGAAGAAATTCCCCAAAATTTTCCTCCTCTTCTTCTTCTCCTTCCTTCTTCTCCTTCTCCTTCTTTTCCTTCTCCTTCTTCTTCTTCTCCAAGGGCAGCAATGGGGGAGACCTTCTTGGGGAGGAGGTGGAGGCGTAACCACAGGGGGGGGCGGCTGCTGTGTGGGAGGGGAGAAAGAGGGAGGGCTAGGTTTAAAGAGAGAGGGAAGGAGGGTGCGCCAATGGGGTGGCGCCTCCCCCACTTGGGCTTTGGCCCATGGGTGGTTGGCCCACTCCCCTGGCGGCCCAAAACTAAAAATAAAAAATAATTTTTAATATATTTTATTCCTTTTCCAAAGTTCTACAAAATTTAATTTTCCATTCCCGCGATTTACCGAAAAAAACGGCGACTCCGCGATTGAATTAAAATCTTACGCCGCAACGACGCTCAGGGTATTATAGGTGTTGCAGTAGAACCAGCATCCATTCAACAAGCGGAGTTGACATTTCATTTGGGCATTCCTTGCAAGCACTCATAGTGACAGAGATGAGGCTTTCCTTGGCGGATTCAAGCGTAGGCAGCCTGAAGCTCCAAGAGTTGTTACCCAGTTGGATATTCTTTGTCCTCTAGTTGCCTTCGATCCCTTCAAGGATGCCAAATTGGAGGTCCCTTTGGATGTCGCGAAGTAAGCTTTGGACAAGATCAAGAATGTGGAGTGTGGCATTAAGTTGGATGGCCCTTCTAAACCTCACCTTCCCCCAAGCCATATTGGGACGCCAAGCATTCTTAGCATAAGGAGCAATCATTAGGCTCTAAGCCTAATCCCTCTTCCAAGCCGAAGCCATCATCTTAGGAGTTCACCCCTTGCAGGTTTGCTCGTCCAGCTCCCAAAGCTAGAGCGAGGAAGTCCAATGTCAAGCTGTGGAAGAAGTTAGGCATTATTAGGAAGGATGCTGAACTAGATAAAGATGTGATAGAGGGCTATGTGAAGCAATTAAAAGTGATGTTTCTACAGGGTTTCATAGAGCCACTTGTGCATTTAGATGGTGCTTCGTGGGACCTTGTTGCTAGTGATTCTTTGGTGGTTTCTTAGGTCTTCTTCTCCTTTAGAGTCTCTTAATTTGCTGTAGCTTGTTGCAGTAGTTGCTCATGTAGTTTGTTGTGCTATTCGGTATCTTGATGTGCAGGAGGTACTGTAGTTGGGATTGTTCACTGTTTTCCTCCTCGTTGTGCCCTTTGGGTGTAATGCCACTAAAATGCAAAGGGAAGAAATGCATGGAATGAAATCAATCCAAGGGAGAATAAAGGAAAGAAAGTAGAGTTTTATCGTCAGACTCATCGGCTTTTAGAAAGCCGAATAAAAGTAGCGCTCACAGAGGTTCCCAGACCGTCCAAGACCGATCGGCGCCTCTCGCTATTGTAGGCTTCATCATTCAGCATAGAATTTAGCCAATGCCCACTTTTACTGACTTACCTGCCAGAGTAGAAAAAATGATACGGGGTCGCCCGATCTTCTCGACGTAGGATCAAGATACTCACGAGGATTTGATGAACCGTAGTGATCTCCCGTTGCCAATGCAAGAGTTAGCACTCTATAATTTACCCAACCATACGTGCTGAACTTCACGACCACCGATGAAGTTCCATCGCGCTCCTAATTCCCAATGGAAAGGTTGAACGATCTTGATTTCAGCAAACTCCCAATTCCCTCAAGTTGGGTCGGCCATCAAAAGAACAAGAGTATTTTATTATCAAACGTGGTCACCCTTACAATGGGAGTCTAACCCTTAATATATAGTTCCCTGTCCACCCCATAGCTGGCCAAGAGGTCCTAAACCAACTCCAACTCATCCCTACATGTATTTGGAAACAAACTCACACAAAAGGAAAAACTAAAATTAAGCTGTCACAATTTTTCGGTTATAACTTTTAATCCGTGATGAATTCGAAGGTGGGGCCACATCCATTGCGTAGCCCTTGAAATTATCTTTCCAACGAGTACAAGAACACCTGAATCGGACTCCGTTTGTCAAAGTTATGGCCTTTTTAGTAACTGCCTGTCAGGCTGTCCCGAACCGAATCCGAATTGAATTCTGAGTTGAATCCGAGTTTGAATTGGATTGAGCACATGGGAAATCCGAATTTAGCTTGAAAATCTTATCCAAAACTTGTAGTTTAAGTCCTTGTGCCCCTCCCTTTTGCTCTTCCAAGTCTTCACATGAATCATACCTAAGAATACATAAAATAATAGCATGATGTAGTATTCCAAGTTCATCATCAATTAAAAGAAACTCCTTAAGAAATAAATTCACCTAACAATATTTAATGTGGCTCAATACTTCTTTCCAGTGAAATAATATATTTGACTGAAAAGTGCTAAGCTTGTGTGTATCCGCATTATCCTCCCCTTCTTCAAGAAAAGCCATCCTCGGCTTTTGGTAGACTGAAATTGTACTAAGCAAAAAATACAACGTATATACATGGTATATATATTTGTCATCAACACTTCTTTTGCTTAGCGTATCAAGAACATCTGAAGGTGTAGTAGATAAAAAGAACAACACATATGCATGGTATATGTATGAATCAATTATTGTGTCATTCTCGTTGTTCCGCACAAACCAATTAATATAACAGCAACCATAAGATGTATACATTGCAACATTGTCTTTCATATCATTCTCCCTCCCATGAGAAAAAGTCGTCATCGACGTTGCTAAGCACATGGACAAGTCATTAATGGGCCAAACCAAATTAAGTTGTTCAAATATGGGAGAAAATTTTAGTTCCTTCCATGCTTCAACTGCAAGGCTCTCGATTATTTGTACATGATTATACATTAAAGGATGAATAAGTATGCTTAAGAAATCTTTTAAAACATGAAGCACTATTGTTGAAACTCATCTCATTGTGATCATGATATGGCACAAAAGATTGTTTATCCAAAATATGCAATTTCAATTCAGCAAACTTATCACATGTAATGCATATTCGGTAAACATAAAACTTATCATCCATACCTTAATTTCCAATCAAATTGAACTTATATGTATATGCATAGGTACTAACTAGTGATTTTAAACATGAAATTTTAGCAACATTCTCAATCACACTAGATAGTTCTTTAGGATCATCAAATATGATATAATATAAAGAATCATTTGGAGATATTCTCATAAGAACTTCCTTATGAGTAATCAATTCCACATTATGTAAATTGAGCAAAGAAATTTCAGAACATGGAATTTTCATTCGTATATATGAGTTCTCACAAGTACTCACCGTTTCACAATTAATTTCAGCACCAATATTGTTACATTTATTGTTCTCCTTAGTTGATGTAGGTGTTGTAGGTATTAAATCATCATAATGTAATAACGGGTCAGCAAGTACTTCATCTTCAACTGTGGTTATCTTCTCATCTTTGACTTCCAATGGTACCGGTTGTGGAACATTCGACTCCTCAGCTTTAATGTCGACCTGCATAACATGAGAAGCAACACTAGAAGTAGAGAGTAAGTTGTTAGTATAAAAAGTGATATCACTTTTCCTATCATCTCTTTCCCTCTTTTCTTTTTGTGTATTTCTCTCACTCTCAATTTGAATGCTCTCAACCTCATGTTTGGTGGAATTACACAACTTACTGTTTTTATCACTCTCACTTAATTTGGCTATGTGGCACTCATCCTTACATGGGTTTTGATACATCTCAAATGTTGTTTGTAGCAATGGGGCACTATATGTCTCCTTGACCGAAGGGAAAGTCCCATGCTCGGTCATCTTCTCACATGACACACCAGCAGCGCCATAAGAACTGAAGGATGGACTTGGATAGAACTGTGTTGTATGCTTCTCCAAAAGTCTCTTCACCTGCTTCATATGCTGCAATTTATCAAGTAGATCACGCTTGTAATGACGAGGAACAAAATAGGCTCTCATTTCTCGCTTCATCTCTTGCCATGATGCCACAGGGTCTGCTCCATTCTCAGCTCTTTGAGTAATGACTTGTTCCCACCAATCCAAAGCATAGCTTTCAAACTCAAGTGATGCCAACTGTATCTTTCTCTCATCCGTATAGTGATGCATACGGAATATTTTGTCAATATTCAATTCCCAAGTGAGATACTCCTCGGGATCAGTTCCACCTACAAACTTGGGCATGAAAAACTTGAGCTTGCCCAATCCATCATCTTCATTGTGTGGACGACGATAGTGGTCATTGTAATGCAAAGCAAAATCACTATTCCATTCCATCGCATGTGCTCCACCACCACAGCCACCACCTAGGCCTTGACCACGCCCTCCATGGCCTCCTCCTCATCCTCCAATATGTGGTGGACGCACCACATATGGCATCCACTCGTGTTGCGGTGCAAGAGGTACATGTGCAGCAGCTTCTCCTCCTTGAACACTTGCTTCATTGCCACCATTGCAAGCTTGTATGAGCCTAGTAAGGGCTCCAATGTTCTCCCGCAATTGGCGCACATTTTCACCAGCTTGTATCTCTATATTTTGCATCTCCCTTGCAATTTGATCAGCAAAAGCATCATGCTTCTCATGGAGTTGATCGATCCCTTGGCGTAGCTCACGTTGAAAGTGTTCACGGAATGCCCCAAATTGATATTGCTTAACGAATGCTTGAGTTTCATTTGTCTCACCACTCTCATCATGGTGTTCTCCTCCACCTGACATGGTTAGCTATGCAAGAAACAAGTAGCTATGTAGAATAATGCTTTATGGAAATCACCCAATCTCACTATTTTCTCTCCCAAGTAAAGTTCTTACCCTTCCGAAGTGAATTAAGGCCAATAAAAACTTACATTTGGTAGAAGTGACAACAGTAACGTGATGATTAAGCGAATTCAAGAGTGTTCACTACTTACACCACAACGGTTATATGGTGGAGCTTAGTATGGAAGTGTATATCCTAGAAATCTGAAATTCTTGATGTTGTAAAGTTAAGTAATAATCTAAGCTAGAATACTTTGCCTAAGTGCTGATCCAAAAGATTTAAGTGAAGTATATGAACGCACACGCAAAGATCAATGTGACTTGATGCAAACAAAGGAATGAGCTAACTAGAGGCAATCTGAAATTAAAGATTAGATAGCTCGTTTTGCACCAAGTACTAGGAGAGACACTAGCCAATTGCAATGATATCAATGTAAGGGCACGAGATTGCTCAAGAAATTAAATCACACAATCTGAATTTATGGACAAGGAACTCACCTAAATCCGGCCATATTTTTTCTTTTTCTTTTCTTCTTTTTTTTTAGTTGTCCTTTTTTTTGTAAAGGCCGTACTAGCTTTAATCGTTCCTTTGATTTTTTTGCGGGTCACAAATATTTAGCAAAGTGTAAAATACTCAAGAGCAGCCCTAGATGCAATATTCAACAGCTAGTCTCAATTGATGAAAAAATATCAGCAAGATTTTTTTTGGATTTTGGATTGGACAAAAAGATTAAGGTACGCAAATAAACACGAACGGTCAGCACATAAACAAAATTCTAATGGATCAAAACCTAACAAAACTCACAAAATTAACAGATGCAAAAACTAGGGTTTGGATTTTTTTGTGGCAATTTTCGGTTTTAATGGACTATAGGAACAGAAGTAAATCAATTTAAAAGTAAGGGTAAATAATCCTACCGAGTAAACCGCGCTCTGATACCAAGATGATATGGGGTCGCCCGATCTTCTCGACATAGGATCAAGATACTCACGAGGATTTGATGAACCGTAGTGATCTCCCATTGCCAATGCAAGAGTTAGCACTCTATAATTCGCCCAACCACACGTGCTGAACTTCACAACCACCGATGAAGTCCCATCGCGCTCCCAATTCCCAATGGAAAGGTTAAACGATCTTGATTTCAGCAAACTCCCAATACCCTCAAGTTGGGTCGGCCATCAAAAGAACAAGAGTATTTTATTATCAAACGTGGTTTCCCTTATAATGGGGGTCTAACCCTTAATATATAGTTCTCTGTCCACCTCATAGCTGGCCAAGATGTCCTAAACTAACTCCAACTCATCCCTACATGTATTTGGAAATAAACTCACACAAAAGGAAAAAACTAAAATTAAGCCATCACAATGTTTCAGTCATAACTTTTAATCCGTGAAGAATTTGAAGGTCGGGCTAGATCTATTGTGTAGCCCTTGAAATTATCTTTCCAACAAGTACAAGAACACCTGAATCGGACTCCGTTTGTCAAAGTTATGGCCTTTTTAGTAACTGACTGTCAAGCTGTCCCGAACCGAATCCGAATTGAATTCTGAGTTGAATCCGAGTTTGAATTGGATTGAGCACGTGGGAGATCCGAATTTGGCTTGAAAATCTTATCCAAAACTTGTAGTTTAAATCCTTGTGCTCCTCCCTTTTGCTCTTCCAAGTCTTCACATGAATCATACCTAAGAATACATAAAATAATAGCATGATGTAGTATTCCAAGTTCATCATCAATTAAAAGAAACTCCTTAAGAAACAAATTCACCTGACAATATTTAATGCGGCTCAATACTTATTTCCAGTGAAATAATGTATTTGACTAAAAAGTGCTAACCTTGTGCGTATCCGCATCGAAAAAAGTCCAAACAGTGCAAAGCCCTTTCGGACCAAAGGGCCCTTATGGCCAATAACAACCAAAGAGAGCGAAGGAGGGCTTATATGGCAATGCACAGCTCAGAAGGAGGCCAGTTGTGACCTTCTTACTTAAGCCTAGCCAACACTTGACCCTCCTTATTTTCCCTCCCCCAACTGAGAGTTCACCCAGAGCAAGCCAACAAAACCCGAGTAAGAACCATTTCATTTCCCCAGCCGAGAGTACAGACAGAGTACAAGCCAGTAAGAGGGCTTTGTCTCTCTATTGCTTGGCCAAACCAAGCCTTAGCCCACTTCTCCCAGTTCAACATTTCCCACTGAGAGCCAATCCAACCAAAGTAACACAGAGAGAATGTAAGGGTGAGACTATAGGGGAGGAGCATGAGGTGAAGCGGAAGACGAAGGAGAGGAGCAATGACGTGGCAGACCATGACAGCAAGAGAAGGCCCAACCAAACCACAACGCGGCCATTGTCGTCGTCGTCCACGAACCCCATCATCCTCAACCCCTCGTCTGGCAAGCCCCCTACCCTCCCAACCTCGACCAAGTAAGGCTACCACCCCCTTCCCCTGTGCCTTCAAACGCTTCGGTGGTGAGCCCGTAGCACCATCGTGCGCCCTTGGATGGAGGTGCATGCTCCTCGGCACATGCACGCCACCAAGTCCCAACACGGCGGCCACCTTAGGTTTTCCCAGCCGGGCATGGCTAGGCGCAAAGCAAGACTAAAATAGCAACTAGAAGAAAATGCAGAGAGTAAGGGTAGTAGTAAACCATACCGACAGCTAGTAGATCTGGGTAGTAGACGGATGTCGGCGTCAATGATGGCAAACACCTGGCCGGTGCACTCCAGGATGCCAAGGCGATGGCGTCATATCGTAATGGATCGCGAGTAGGCTACGAGAGCAGAAAACAAAATTTTTCTACCGCACACAAGAACATCATGCTTAAGGAGGGATCATGGATCGTTACCACTAGACGCCAGCAATAGCAATGAAGAAGAGTTGGAGAAGCCGATCCAACCACGCGTCGAGTAGTAGTGGAAGTAGTCGATCGTCCCGAACCGATCGTCTCCTCCACGCGATCAACCACACCACGAGCGGATCCAATCAGAGGTTGTTGATGCCGATCAACGCCGCAGCGGCGCGCTCACCCAGTATCCACACGTCCGGAGTGGAACGCCGATCGCGAGTGTACCAAAGACTCGCGAGCGGCTAGGGTTTGGCTCGGAGGTGGCGGCTACGGATTAGCTCGGGATTATCGGTCCGTTCCTCGCCCCCTCGCCTCCATATATATAGACCTCCTCACTTGGGCCTCGTGGACCGAGGCCCAATAGGAGTCTATCCGGATCTCTATCCGAATTGAGCCCATATCCGAATCACATTCGAATTAGTGTTCCAACCCGTTAAGTGTGCGACCAGCAGGTTCACGTATACTTGGTCGCGACCGAAACACCTTTCCGGTCACCGTGTTAATAGCGGCCTCTAGTAAGACATATTAACCCCAAAGTATACGTAAAGATCATATCTACCGAACTCAGTAATGTTCTCATGTACTAATCCCTTTGCCTCACGATATAGATTAAGCTCAAGGCGAGACCATATCATCCTCTTAATAGCTCAATCACTCTCTCGATTCCGTGATGGATTATAAACTCGTGATTGACTCCTCAATCACCTTGGCATGGCCATGCACTTTCATAATCCATTACATCGAGGGGCCCAGATATCTCTCCCATAAGGAGGGGCAAATTCTATCTTGATCATTCACATCCCACTACATGTTTCATGGCAAACCCAAAGACTACTTTTATGACTACCCGATTCACGGAGTAGTGTTTAGTAGTCCCAAAGTAAGCTACTAAGCATGCTTGGGAACCATGATGATCTCAAGTCTAAGGATTCCACATAAACACTACTTGAGACCAACGATGACATATGGAATCTCTGCGGTGTCTCATGGCGGGTCTATCCAACATATGTTCACTAACACATGTCCATATTATTGATTTGGTATCTCCATACCATGATCCATGAGACATGATCATCAATCAATACATATGTTGATCTTTGAATCATATTTGTTCCTCATATGAAATATAATCGGGATCATTTAGAAATAGCAACATTTGGCATTAAGAGTCTCATGAATAAGTCACATACTCATTGATCAATAATGATAATGTCTATTTCAAGGAACAAAGCAATGTATCATAAACATAGTATGTGATATATTCAACATCTCCATGTTGCCTCTAGGGCATATCACCAACAGCCTCCCACTTGCACTAGAGTCAACCATGTAGGTATCTAATACCCATTGCCCTAGTGTGAGCCTCATGCTTTGGTCAGAAGCGGCTTTGTCAACGGATCTGCAATGTTCAAACTGTGTGTACTTTGCATATCCTAACATCGCCTCTCCACAATCTCGCGGATGAGATGAAATCGCCAGAGAATGTGCTTGGACTTACAGTGCGATCTAGGCTCCTTGGCTTATGCAATGGCTCCACTTGTTGTCACAAGAGAGGTCCATTGGGCTAGAGGCACTAGCCATCACACCAAGCTCGAAACAAATTTCTTGATCCAAATGACCTCTTTAGCGACTTGAAGCCGCTATGTACTCGGCTCTGTTGTAGAATCAAGAATGTCTCTGCTTGGAACTCTTCTAGCTTACCGCACCGCCATTCAGGCCGGAACACAAATCCCGATTGCGATCTAAAATCATCTTTGTCAGTTTGGAAGCTAGCATCGGTGTAACCATTTACAACGAGCTCTTCCTCACCCCCATAGACGAGGAACACATCTTTAGTTCTTCTCAAGTACTTCAAGATGTTCTTTACGGTAATCCAGTGACTTTCACCTGGATCTGACTGGTATCTACTCGTAGCACTTAAAGCATATGAGACATCTGGACGTGTACAAAGCATGGCATACATAATGGATCCAATAGCTGAAGCATATGGAATCGCATTCATTTTATCCCGCTCATCAGGTGTACTAGGACACTGATTCTTGCTAAGATTTATACCATGTGACATAGGTAGGAAGCCTTTCTTGGAATCCTGCATGTTGAACCTTTTCAACACCTTGTCAATGTAACGTATCTTGGCTTAATCCAATCAGCCTTTTGATCTATCTCTATAGATCTTGATGCCCAGAATATATGCCGCCTCTCCTAAGTTTTTCATAGAGAAACTACTTTTCAATGAAGACTTAACATTCGACATAGGAATGTCATTTCCGATCAATAATATGTCATCCACATATAAGACCAGAAACACGAGTGCGCTCCCACTAGCCTTTTTGTAAACACAAGGCTCTTCTTCGTTCTTGATGAAACCAAACCCTTTGATTACTTCATCAAAACGAATGTTCCAACTCCGAGATGTCTGCTTTAATCCATAAATGGATCTTTGTAGCTTGCATATCTTTCTAGCTGATTGCGGATCGACAAAACCCGTGGGCGTGTCATGTACACATCCTCACTCGATTTCCATTAAGGAAAGCTGTTTTGACATCCATTTGCCATATTTCATAGTCGAAATAAGCAAGAATCGCTAGAATGATCCGAATAGACTTTAGCATTGCGACGGTGAAAAAGTTTCATCATAATCAACACCTTGAATTTGTTTGAAACCTTTGGCCACCAATCGCGCTTTATAGATGTGAACATTTCCATCTATGTCTATCTTTTCTTGAAAACCCATTTGCACTCAATGGTTTTAACACCATCGGTGGATCAACCAAGTTCCAAACTTGATTACCGTGCATGGATTCAATTTGGATCTCATGGCTTCAAGCCATTTCTGTAGTCTGGTCCCACCATCGCTTCTTCATAGGTCTTAGGTTCATCGTTGTCTAACAACAATATATCCCGTTGTTGAGTAGTCAAGAACATGTACCTCTCGGTACACGACGTGACCTCTCGACCTACGTGGTGCGGTGTGTCCACAACAGGTTCTTCAACAGTTTGTTCATCCTGTTGTGGTTCTCAGGAGCTGAAACGTTTTGTGTGTTTCTAATTTCTTCAAGTTGCACCATGCTCCCACTATCCCTTCTTGAGAGAAACTCTTTCTAAGAAGACACCATGCCAGGCGACAAACACTTTGCCTTCTTCTTGATTATAGAAGTAATATCCTTTTGTTTCCTTAGGATACCCGATAAAGAAGCATTTATCGATTTAGGGTGAGCTTATCGATTGTAAACGTTTTACATAAGTCTCACATCCCCAAATCTTAAGAAAAGACAAGCTAGGACGTTGTCCGTCCACATCTCATATGGTGTCTTTTCTATCGATTTTGATGGAACTCGCTTAGTGTGAAAGCGGTACATTTCAAGAGCGTACCCAAAAAGACAACGGAAGATCACTGTGGCTCATCATGGGCGCACCATATCTAATAAGGTGCGATTTCTCGTTCGAATACCCCATTCCATTGAGGTGTTCCCAAGCGAGTCAATTGTGGAACAATTCCACAATCCTTGAGATGATTACCAAACTCATGGCTCAAATACTCGCCTCCACGATCGGATCGTAGAAACTTGATTGTCTTGCCTAAATGATTTTGCACTTCATTTTGGAATTCTTTGAACTTTTCAAAGGATTCGGACTTATCTTCATCGGTAGATATATCCATATCTACTAAAGTCATCGATAAAAGTTATGAAGCATCGAAACCACCTCACATCGTTGAGCTCATTGGTCCACATACATCGAATGTACGAGTGCCAATAAGTCACTTGCCCGTTCACCTTGACCGGTGAAAGGTGCTTTTGTCATCTTGCCAAGTAAACAAGATTCGCATGTCTCAAATGATTCAAAATCAAATGAGTGCAGAATACCATCTCGTGGAGCTTCTCCATGCGTTTCTCATTTATGTGACCTAAGCGGCGGTGCCAAATAAACGTGGGATTCAAATCATTCGATCGTTGCCTCTTTGTATTAATGTTATAGACCGATGACTCTTCAAGAGTAAGAACATATAACCCATTCACCAATGGAGTATGACAATAGAACATATCTTTGAAATAAAGAGAACAACCATCGCTCACGGATCTAAAGTCATAACCTTCGCTTGTAAACATGAAGCGAAATAATGTTCTTGGAAAGAGATGGAACACAATAACAATTATTCAATTCCAAAACTAATCACGAAGGTAAAGACAATGGCATGGTGCCAACACCACCGCACAACTTTTGCTCCATTGCCAACGCGAAGATCCACTTCGCTCCTCCTCAAACTTCTACTTCTTCTTAGCCCCCAACGATTTGCAAATGTGAGCAACCGATCCGTATCAAATACCCAAGAATCGAAGATGAAGTAGCAAGATTGATTTCTATAACATTTATACCGGAGCGAAGTCGTACTTCCTTCTTTTCTCAAGATCCTCCAAGTACTTTGGGCGTTCCTTTTCCAATGTCCCGATTGCTTCTGATAGTAGCAATCGCATCGAGCAGGGGCCCTTCTTGATTTGCTTGCCTTAGAACCGCTCGCGATCTCATCGGAGCTAACTTTCTTTGACCGCGCCTTTCTTTACATAGGGCTTGCCCTTGCCTTTCTCGCATCATCATCACATGATGGTGCTTTTCTTAATGCTTTCCTCGGTGATTTTAGCATCCCATGCAACTCGACCAAGGTCTTGTCCATGTTGTTCATGTGATAGTTCGAATGAATGGCTCAAAGCTCGAGGGAGCGATCAAGAATCACATCGTAGCCAACTCTTGGCTAAGGGGAAAACCAAGCTTTTCCGGACTCTCAATGTAGCCAATCATCTTAATCACATGAGGGTCGACGGATTCCTTCAGCAAGCTCGCACGCAAACAAGGACTTTGAAGTGTTGAACCTCTCACCCTTGCTTGGTTCTCAAACATACCACGCAACCCCACAATGATATTGTAGGCATCTGTGTTCTCATATTGCTTCAAGCTCGAGAGGACATTGTGGCAAGCATGAGATAGCTCACATCAAGGTAATCATTCGTTTGCTTCTCATAAGCTTTCCGTGCACCCACGGTAGCATTATCGGGCAAGTCATCAGGATAAGGAGACTCAAGGACATACTCCTTGCGCTCTTGCTTGAGAACAATTCTCAGGTTGCGATACCAATCCAAAAAGTTCGTTCCATTGAGTTTTCTTTCTCAAGAATAGATCGCAAATTAAAAGAACTGGATGCGGCATTAGTTGACATGATCTACAACAAAGAATATGCAAAGTTTAGCACTATGTTCATGTTTGATCTTCCATTAAACAATTTAACAAAGATACTCCCACTATATGTTTTGTAATCGTCTTCCTCTAACGACATATAGTGGTCAAGATCCATGTTCATCTAAGTTCTAGTGAGCTTTGGCATCACTGCTAGAAACCTAGTGACGTGGGTAAGCAACACTTGCTAATCACATCTTATGTGACTCTTGTTTGTTGGGTGGCATCCAATGCCCCGGCTCCCAACACCATGCCCCAAGGCCCAAATCTAATTTGATAGCCTTGTCAAGTAAACCAATACTATGCATGTGGATGTCCGACATCCACCCTATTAGATCAAGATAGTTGATGGTACTGCTTTGGCACCTACCAAACAATGATCATGATTCTTATAGGCGCAAACAATTGGAAGGGCATCAAAACAAATTCTTAATTTTTCTTGAGAGAAGCTATTCTATCATGAAAAACTAACCTCGATTGGTATGGCATGAAAGAATAGTATGACAAGAAATAAACATCACATGCATATAATCACATTATACTTGTGAATGGTATGGCATTTTGTATCGTAGTGGTCACCATCGCCATGGTTCCATGGTGATATTATTCGCCACACTTCTTGTCCTCTTTGTCATCATGCTTGAAGCCTCCATAGCAAAGAACTAAACTATTACAACTAATAGGTAGCAAATGAATTACATGAGGAGCTCAAGCATCACAAGTCGACACGCAAGTCGTTATACAATTAAAGAACAGCCTCAACCCGGCTGTGATTAATACGACACACAGGCCGCCAAAACACACATGCATCACATATGCATCTATGCCATACCATTCACATCATTCCCTGCAAAAACAAGTTAAGCGTAGAACATATTCTACCGCCCTGACATGAATGTGTTTCTATAACAATCTATGTGTGTACGCAACGGCGGTCCCCCGCGGGTTTCAGGGCAGCGCCCTGAAAACCTCACGGAATTACATAGATCGCATCTATGAAATCGCTATGAAAATCTCATCGGCCGATCAAATCAACCCAACCGAGCCATTCAAAATGTCTCAATTTTCATTAGATCAATCACATCAATCATCGCGATCGGTATGCTTGAGGAGACCGCAACACAAGACCTCGATCCGTTGGCTCAATCTCGACGCGCGCCAGTGATTAGCCCGATGGTGTTACCACCAGTAGGGGCAAGTCGCGCAGACATCAAAGAAGGAGCACGAACTAATCTTTTTGGCCACATGATGCTATCAACTCATACATATTCCAACCCCTTATGACCGATTGATCTAGTCCATAATAGATCCAATCTATTACAACCGCATATCAACATATGCGCTTGATCCAGATCGCAAACTAAGCAAGATGGCTCTGATACCACTAATGGATCGCGAGTAGGCTACGAGAGCGTAAAACAAAATTTTTCTACCGCACACAAGAACATCATGCTTAAGGAGGATCATGGATCGTTACCACTAGACGCAGCCGCAATGAAGAAGAGTTGGAGAAGCCGATCCAACCACGCGTCGAAGTAGTAGTGGAAGTAGTCGATCGTCCCGAACCGATCGTCTCCTCCACGCGATCAACCACACCACGAGCAGATCCAATCAGAGGTTGTTGATGCCGATCAACGCCGCAACGAGCGGCGCCTCACCGGTATCCACACGTCCGGGTCGGCGCCGATTGCGAGTGTACCAAAGACTCGCGAGCGGCTAGGGTTTGGCTCGAGGTGGCGGCTACGGATTAGCTCGGGATTATCGTGTCCGTTCCTCGGCCCCTCGCCTCCATATATAGACCTCACTTGGGCCTCGTGGACCGAGGCCCAATAGGAGTCTATCCGGATCTCTATCCGAATTGAGCCCATATCCGAATCACATTCGAATTAGTGTTCCAACCTGTTAAGTGTGCGACCCTGTAGGTTCACGTATACTTGGTCGCGACCCAGAAACACCTTTCCGGTCACCGTGTTAATAGCGGCCTCTAGTAAGACATATTAACCCCAAAGTATACGTAAAGATCATATCGGTGAACTCAGAATGTTCTCATGTACTAATCCTTTGCCTCACGATATAGATTAAGCTCAAGGCGAGACCATATCATCCTCTTAATAGCTCAATCACTCTCTCGATTCCGTGATGGATTATAAACTCGTGATTGACTCCTCAATCACCTTGGCATGGCCATGCACTTTCATAATCCATTACATCGAGGGGCCTGAGATATCTCTCCCATAAGGAGGGGCAAATTCTATCTTGATCATTCACATCCCACTACATGTTTCATGGCAAACCCAAAGACTACTTTTATGACTACCCAGTTACGGAGTAGTGTTTAGTAGTCCCAAAGTAAGCTACTAAGCATGCTGGGAACCATGATGATCTCAAGTCTAAGGATTCCACATAAACACTACTTGAGACCAACTGATGACATATGGAATCTCTGCAGTGTCTCATGGCGGGTCTATCCAACATATGTTCACTAACACATGTCCATATTATTGATTTGGTATCTCCATACCATGATCCATGAGACATGATCATCAATCAATACATATGCTGATCTTTGAATCATATTTGTTCCTCATATGAAATATAATCGTGGATCATTTAGAAATAGCAACATTTTGGCATTAAGAGTCTCATGAATAAGTCACATACTCATTGATCAATAATGATAATGTCTATTTCAAGGAACAAAGCAATGTATCATAAACATAGTATGTGATATATTCAACATCTCCATGTTGCCTCTAGGGCATATCACCAACATATCGGAGGTAGAGCAGCCGATGGTGGAGGAGGCATTGGGCTCCCGACTGGCTGTATGTCGTGGCTGGTGAGTCCGAGGGCGGGGCCAAGTGCAGGCCTACACTCGCGTAGGGGCCAACGGCTTGGAGCCAAAGGACCGGGAGGAGGGGCGGTGTTGGAGGTGGTTGAAGGCTGGCAGTCGCCAAGCCGAGAGAGGTCAGGGAGGGTGGCAGCCGGTGGTTGGACGACGCTGGATCTGGCCATGGCCGGCTGGATCCAGGAGTAAGAGAGAGGAAGTGAGAGGGGAAGGGTGAGGAGAAGGCGAGGGCGGCTGAGGAGCCATCAGCGGCGAGCTCCGGCCGCACGCCACCATCGCTTGGGAGTCGCCCGGGCCGTTCAGCCGAAAGAAATGAGGAGAATGAGGAATGGGTAAGGTTGAATCGGTCGCATCAAATGAAGGGAAGAGAAAAAAAAGAAAGAGAGAAAAAAGAGAAGAAAAGGAAAGGAAAAAGAGAAGAGAAAAGAAAAGAGGAGAAAAGAAAAGAAAACAAATGAGGGTTTGGTATCTGCGCGATGGGTCCTTAACCCCGGGCGTTTTATGCCAGAGTCGGGTTATGCGTGTAGGGTCGCTGTTGCTCGCTTAAGCTCTAGTTTTGATGTGATGTGTTGAGTCAGATTAACTGCTTGTTCAGGTGGAAATCCTGAGTCGACACCGTCAAGACGCTGCTTTCGCCGCTCGCTAATAGGCAAGTGCATGGTAGAGCGGTAGACCGTAGAGTTTATGAAATATGCGATGTTTACATGATATGATACTGCTTATATGGAATTGCAATGCTTACATGACATGATGATGTTTATCTAAAGATGACAATGGTAATGGGATGGGATGAGCAGTGATGCCACCCTACCAATGATAATACTGATGAGAATGACAATGACAATGACAATGGGTATATGCATTCGCATCATGTGCACTCATAAAATGACAACTGGGATCCACCTAGGTGGATCCCGCAAGACCTACTTCGGTAGGCCTCCACGGGAGTGGAGAGATCCCTGTACGGATATGGGCGGGCCCAAGATTTTGGGTAAACATCAACGAGTGTTCACTCGGCAATACCGGTATATGCAATGAGATGAGCAAATGAGCATGTGGAGTTGTGTTGCATTGTACTACGGGTAAAACAATGTCAGAAGTGTGTCAATGGAAGTATGAACATGATAATGCATGTGGAATATGTTATGGCTGGTAAAATTGCTTACATGATTGGGCACTGTTTATCGTTCTATTATGTACTTGCTGAGCATTTGTACTCACCCTCGCTCTATTTTTTTAGGTGACCGTTGAGGACGTCATGCATGGGGGAGTAACACATGAATAACTTTACGTACTTGCAACCCTTCACATATCAGCTTTTGTTAGTATGTTTAACTCCACTTGTAATAGTTGCTTAAAAATGGTATGGTGTAAGTGGTCACTGCTTCATGAATAAAGTAGAGTTTACTTAAAATGATCAACAATTGTTTAAAAATGGTATTATTATGCAATGATGGTAGCACTCTAGGTCCAGAGGATGGGTGAGGTGTTACAGTTGGTATCAGAACGGGCATTAGGTCCGTGGTAAAGAAATTTGACAACTTAACTTAATTATTCAACTAAAATTTGACTTAGGTCTAATAATAAAATTTGACACTCTGGTGCACAATAGGATGGGGTTTGGGTCATGCATTGCATTTACGCTGTGGCCATGCCCATTGCTGCCCTTATGGCCATTCTGGTCGTACTAGAGGTAAGAATGGCCCTTCATGAGTGGCTGGCCTTGCGGTTAGATACCTTTGATGGGACGGGTACACCAGTCCAGGCTGCAGATTGGTTGCGCTACATGGAGAGGCAATTCGAAGCCCTAGAGATAAGCTCTCAGTTGAAAGCTCGCTATGTGGCTTTCCAATTGAAAGGTTAGGCGGACATCTGGTGGGAAGGGGTTCTTTCAGCCAGGACCCCTGCCTAGGGTCCCGCTACCTGGCAAGTCTTTGCCGAGCAATTCAAGGCGAAGTATTACCCAGTTTCTTTTGTGGAGAGCATGGAGGTCACCCTGTCGACCTTCGTGCAGGGAAAGATGACCGTAGCTGAATACGAGACGAGATTCAATGGTCTAATCCGCTTCGTGCCATCGATCACGAGCAATGACCTTAAGAAGGCTAAAAGGTTCCGCTGAGGGCTCAACTCTAAGTTCTGGCATGTCATGGGAGCTACTGCGCTATGTGACTTTCGGTCTGTGGTAGAGTAGGCCAGAGGAATAGAGATGGAGATGCAACTCACTAAAGGGTTGTAACCCTCTGGTGGTTCGAGCACTTCTGGTGGTGACCAGAAGAAGAGCTTCACTGAAGGGGGTGGGTCGTCTCGGCGACCCACTCCTAAGAAATCCAAGTGGGGCCAGCGTCCCCCACAATCATTCAAGTCCAAGACTTAGAGGCTGTCTTCTTTAGTGCCTCGTTTTTCATCAGTGACCCCAGCTTATCGTCATGTCCCAAGACAGTGCATGATCTGTTTCAAGTGTGGAGGTGGGCATCATGCTGCTAAGTGCACCTGAATGGGGGAGTATCGGCATTGCGGTCGATCAGGCCACATGGAGCGGGTTTGTCTCAGAACCCATCTAGTATTCTCAAGTGGGAGCCAGTATCTTCATCTTGTTCAAATACTACACCTCGGGGGGTTAGTCTAGATGATGGCGGCTGCCCTATGTTGTAGCCTCCTCTTTCCTAGGCTCCACCCACCGGGTATTACTGGCACCCTGCACCAACACCTTCATTCTAGCATGCTACACCACCTCTAGTCCCATTGTCGCCACAGCAGAGTGTCAGGGCTCTCACCGCCTCGACTCTACCCGGAGTCTACTCACTACCTGCTGCTAAGTCCACGGGTCGACCTAACGTCGTGACAGGTACCCTGTTAGTGTACTCATATGAAGCCCTTGTTCTTTTCGACTCTGGTGTTACCTATTCATTTATGTCCTAGGAGTTTACTAGGAAGGCCAAGCTAAGTGTTCAACAAATTTCCCAATCGGTTCTGGTTAGTACCCCAAGGGGTATCATTGCTAGTCATGTCACAAGATGCCCTGGCTGTGTGGTTGCAATAGATGGTGAGGAATTTGTTGCCAACCTCATGATTATACAGTTAGAGCCTTTTGTTGTTATCCTTGGGATGGATTGGTTGTATCGCTACTAAGACGTGATTTCCTACTTTTGGAGGACAGTCACCTTGCAAGCTTCTTCAGGGAAGGAGATAATCTTTTAGGGGAATGCACCCACATGTTCCCTCTTTGTGTTGGCCAACCTGTTCCCTGCCGACGTATAATGAAGTCTGGGTTACTCCTAGCACTTGCGGAGAAGCCAAGTGCGCCGTTGCACATTGAGGATATTCCTGTGGCGCGTGAGTATCCCGATGTGTTTCCTGAAGAGCTTCTGGGTATGCCACCCAAGTGAGATGTGGAGTTCAAAATTGATCTTGTCTCTGGCACAAGACCTATCTTCATGTCCCCCTACCGTTTGGCACGACCCCTACAAGAGGAGTTAAAGAAGCAATTGGACGAGTTGTTGTTCAAGGGCTTGATTCATCGTAGTGTATCACCTTGGGGAGCCCTTATCCTATTCACTGAGAAAAAAGATGGGAGTTAGTGCATGTGTATAGATTATCGTGCTCTCAATCAAGTGACTATCAAGAATAAATACCCATTGCCTCACATCGAGGATTTGTTTGATCAATTAAAAGGAGCCAAGGTATTCTCTAAAATTAATCTACAATCAGGGTATAATCAAATCCGAGTGCGGGAGCAAGACATTGAAAAGATAACTTTCTTCATAAGATATTGGCACTGTGAGTTTACAGTTATGTCCTTTGGACTAACGAATACCCCTGCTGTCTTTATAGAGACGACGAACAGTATGCTATACAAGTATATGGATGACTTGTAGTGGTGTTCATCGATGATATCCTAATTTATTCCAAAACAGAGGAAGAACATGAGCAACATCTGAGGCTCGTGCATGAGAGTCTGAGGAAGAATAAATTCTTTGCCAAATTGAAGAAGTGCAAGTTCTAGATTTCTGAAGTGAGCTTCCTGGGTCATGTAATTAATCAGGAAGGCATTTCGGTAGATCCAAGCAAGATTTCCACCATTGTGGATTGGAAGAGGCCATCCAATGTTAAATAAGTGAGAAGTTTACTTGGCCTAGCTAGTTATTACCGACGCTACGTGAAAGACTTCTCTATCATTGCCAAGCCAATGTCTCAACTCACGCGACCACCAAGTGGGCCCCACCCCACTTCTTTCTCCTCCTGCAGCTCCTTTCTTCTCTCCCCACGCATCTCCATGACCGAATCTCCTCCCGAGTTGTTCGCTCGTGCCGTTTTTCCCTATGAGTGCAAAGGGATAAGCCCCAACTGGTACAAATCACTATATCCCTGCAACCGAACTCCCCTCCGTGCGCCATATATTCCCTTAGCCCCCTAGCTCGATTTTCGACCGCTATTAGTCCAACGAGCTTTAGCCGTGTTGGTGCACCCTCCCCTGACTATAACACCCCCTGAGCACCTCCTAGCCCTGCACCACCCCACCCTCACTTCCCCTCCTCTCTCAAGCTCTTGAGCATCTTCGCATCATGCGTCCCCATCTCCAATCACTGGTGGAGCTCTAGCGAGGAATTGCCAACTGCCCAAGCCCTGTCATGCTTGGTCAATGACACATGCAGCTTCACTGTGCCCGCATGAGCGTCCTCTGCCCCTCTGCTGAGTAAAGACTCCGCCGGAACACTGTCCCCGCCAGAGCCGTGCGCCACCGCTGACCCCCTTTTGCCATCGGACATATCTATCCCTCCCCGAGCATAGTGTTATGGTATAACAACTCTCTTCATGCCCTTCCCCTCTTGCACCGCTCGCTAGCCACCATCGCCACCGCATCATGCTGCCGATGGTCCCGTCTGTGGCCGTGAGGCCACGTTAGTGCGCAGCCCACGTGGCCATCATGTGTGGCCAGGTGTCATGCCACGCGAGCACCATCTTAGCGCGGGGGTGCCATGCCGTCCCCACCTCAACTGGTCTTAGTCCGTGGACCCAGTCCATGAGACCCGGGCCCACATGTTAGCCTCAGTGCCTTATTCATTCAGCCGAAATTCAAATTCTTGTTGACGTCAGCAAGATGTAATAATTTTGATTTTCCCATAGAAAATTAAATCAGATAAAAACAAAAATTCTTGCTGATGTCATAAGTCCAATATTCCTATAGAAAGATAATTCTAGAAAATCCAAATTTCTCATTTTCTTAGAATTAAAACTTTTGAAGAACCTATTCTCCTTCATCCTAGTTCCGATTGAGCCCATTCAAAATTTTAAAATTTTCTAAAATCATAATCTATCAAATCTACCATGATTTTTATTTTTGGAGTTTATTTGAATTTTATTTGAGTTTGCCTTGTTTGGTTATTTCACATGTAGACTGCGACGATTCTTAATAATTCTACTTCGATGATTCTTGCCAATCCGTGGAGTAAGACAAGTTACACATCTTGACAATGTTAATCCCAATTTACAAATAAAATTATATTATTTCAAATTATGCTGCTTGCTTAATTTTATTCACTGCATTTCAATTCTAGTTTTGAATTTAGTTAATGCCTATTTGTTATTACCTCATTTGACATTGATCCATGGATACATTTTTACCCTAAAATAAAACTCTGGTTAGTATACTAGTATCGGCTAGAGAACTTTTGTAGCAAATGCTTAAACATGCTTAGAAATAACTTTAGGCTTGGCATAACTATTCGCATGAAATGATGAGTTTTAAAAATGTATTCTTGAGTTTAGTGAGTTAAGAAGGTTTACGAAATATTTCAAAATAAAAGGTAAAATCTGATTTTAGACCTAGACAAATGATTAATTAAGAACAGGCCTGTGAGCTGCTGCTACAAAGCCCTATCATACTACCAAAAGGCTGGTATGAGATAGTCCTAACTGACCAATTTGTTGGTCCTAACCTGAGTCTCGTTATAGGTTCATTGTAAGCGTGACGTAGGCCGCGAGAAGTTTCACACAGCACAAGTGAGGGCCCCGATTTAGTGGCTTCTTTGTTGGGATGAAACCTTAGTAGAGATGTGGCCAGATTGATGGCTTTGCTTTGTAAAAGCCCTGTTATGATTACTCTGTCGCACGCCTACGGAAGCGTGTAGTAGCCGATATTAAGAATTAATCATATCATGTGGGTAAAGTTGTATCACCTTTGCAGAGTGTATAAACTATCCTAGATAGTCATGTCCACGGTTATGAGCGTGCTGAATAAATTTTTCATGGATGAGACTTTTGTTTTTTTAAAAAAACTGGTTTAAGTAGAATTGTTGGAATCTTTTTGAAGATGTTGGCCTGGGTGGGATACCCATGGTTAGATTAGTGTTAGGTCGGTGTCTACTTCTAACGTTTCTAATTTATTTAAATTCTGTATGTACTTATTGTATTAAATTCAACAATTTTCTATCTGTACTTATGGTATTAAATTCAATAATTTTCTATCTATTGACTGTATTTTTTTTATATTTTGCTTTACATTCAAATAACCCTATACGCTTCATTTGTTAGCCTTACCTTAATATCCGTCATCAATCATGGATAATCTGCAAGAGTAATGAGTCCTCATCTAGAACACCACCTTCCCCAAAGACAAATGCTAAGGTCAAATAAACATGATGGATTATAATTTAGAATGAGGAAGTGGACACAGGGACTACCAGCTATGTAGCACGGACACGCGCCAAAACCGCCGTATCCGTGTCCGACACCGTGTCGGACACGGATATGACACGGACACGTCTTGGACACGTGTCGGCGACGTATCGGCCGATTTCAGAGTTAATTTTAATTATTAAAATTCTTGACATGTGTCGGACACACTAAATATACGAGTCGGACATGGTTTGGACACAGCTGGCCCAAGAATGGCCCAGGACATGGCCGGCCCATAACGCACGCACAGGCGTTGCCCTAACCCTAACCTCTCGGCTCCCGAACGCGTCATTCCCATCCGCTCGCGTTGCTCTGCTTCTCCGCATCGGCCGCTCGCGCCGCCGCCCACTTGCGCCACCGCCCGCCTCCGCCTGCTCCTCGCACCTCGCCGCCGCCCGCTCCCGCTGGCTCCCGCACCTCGCTGCGCGCCACCCGTCGGCTTTCTCCCGCACCACCGGCATCCTCGCTCCACCGAGATATCATCTCCCGCTTCTCTGTTTTAGAATTTAGGGTTGAGATGCGCATGCAGAAGCCAGACAATATATATTTAGGTATTTAGCAAACTTGTGCTTGATTGCTTGTTTCATCATTCTAGAAAATGGAAGCCGCTAATTCTAGTGCTAGAGAGGAGGAAAACACAAGTGACAATAGGTTGAAGCTTCCATTGTGGAATCATATGGAAACATAGAAAATAATACATATACATATATATATATATAATTTATTTATTTATTATTTAATATATATATATAGCCGTGTCGCCGTATCGGTATTTTTGGAAAAACAGTGAATTCCCGTGTCAAGGTCGTGTCGTGTCGACGTATCCGTGTCTGCATCATAGACTACCAGTAAGCCCGACCTTGATATTTGGCCTTGCCAGGTAGTAGATGCAATGCAAGTCAAGCGGTCTTGCCAATGGTTTTTGTTGAAGGCAATGTACCAAATACATGATCCCACATATTTGAAGTTACTCCAATGCCCTTATTTTGAATTCTGAAGTGATGGTTCGATGGTATTTCTGATGCACAGCAGAAAAGAAAATGTACGTATAAAATAAGATGGCGTGGTTAATAAACTTCAGAATGAAATAATCACCTTGAGATGTTTTCCTGGGCGATGCCTCTACCCCGTAAATGCCTAATCGATGTCGAGGATTCACTACTTCGTCAAAATCTAATCTTCGAGAGGTGGACAACAGCTCAGCGTCTTTACTAACTCAAGTAAATTGTCTTCGGATCTAGATCAGTGGAGCAAACATAGTCGAAGAATCTCCATTGAACATATTATTTGATATTGGTGCAGTGGACGTAGCCAACATGGAAACCGTCAAGGTTGGTGATGAATCGTCAAGACTGTCGAGGCCACGGGTAGGAGCGGAGGGGCATAAAGAGGCATGTCGCTCCCGTCGAAGCCACGAAAGGAGTTTGCCATTGACGGCGTTCGCCACAGTGGTGGGGCTGCCAGGTGCGAACCAGGGTTGCGGCCTGCGGCACACGAGTCTAGCCGCAGCATGACCGTCGGCGGGGGAGGAGATCGACATTGGAGTTAATCATGGCGGTGGTGGTGCCAATGAAGCCTTTGGGCGGCGGCGTTCTCGAGGAAGGCGTGCCCTTTTCTTCGGAACAGGCAAAGGACGCGGACGGCAAGGAATAGATAGTTTGAGGGGCTTCTTCGAGATTGGTGATTACACGTGCAAGCATCGCGAAAGGGCCTTAGGAGGTGAGCTTCAAGACCCTGTCCCATAGAATTTTATTACAAAATTATCCTAGGGTGTTGCCGTGCTTCGGGCTGGCCAAAATCCATAAATCTCTCGGTTCTTCAAGGACCAAGGAGGATTACTGCTGCTGCTGTTTCGTTGCTGTGCAACTGCTGTTTTGGCGTGGAATCGAGGTGCTGTTCAGAGCAATCTGTTGCTGCTGCTGCTGTGGAGGCTGAACGTGGAAGGACAGTGCTGTCGAGTCATCTTGATTGCTGCTGCTTCACGAATTCCATAAACTGCTACTGGTGCTTCTGGTCAGTTAACGAAGAAACACTATGGACAGGCTACATATTCTACTATATACTGCGGTAGCTGTTCGTGAATGAAGGGAATTGATTTCTAGCTATTTGGAGATGTGCCATGAAGATCAGGTCAACAATTCGCATATAAATTAGAGTTCTACTAATTTGTACCATACCACTAAGTAGAAACAGTTACTACAATAACCTGATGGTTAAGGAAAGTAGACCAGATATCTATGAGGAATTATATAAGTAGATTGGAGTTCGTAGCTCAAGGATTTTTAACTAGTATAGGAGTAAAGTCTACTTTGGTACATCAGCTTCGAGAAGACTAGAAAGATGACTCAGATATTAAGGAAATCAAGTTCAATATAAAGCGTTGTAAACCCAAGACTTTATGGAGGATGAACAAGGAACATTGTGATTTAAGGATCGAATCTGTGTGCTTAACAAGGAAGAGTTAAAGAAGTTGATACTCAAGGGGCTCATGATTTGAAGTATTGCATTCACCTCGAGAGCACCAAGATGTACTGAGATCTTAAGGATAGATTTTTTTACGATCTTATCACGTAAAGACTACATATACTGGAGATCATTTACCATAGTTATATATGTCAAAGATTGTTAGTCTGTATGGAATGCCAAAGAAGATTGTATCGGATAGAGTATCTCAGTTTACCTCACAATTTTGGTAGAGTCTACATGATGCCATGGGAACCTATTTAAACTTTAGTACTGCTTATCACTTATAGACCGATAGGCAGACTGAAAGAGAATTAGATTTTGTAGGATATGTTGAGAGTCTATGCAAAGTTTTCCTATAAAAATAGTTATCAAGCCAATTTGTAAATGTCACCATTTGAAACTTTGTATGGACGACCCTGCAAAACCCCTCTCCATTGGAAGGAGATGGGAGAACGTCTTGTGTTTGGACCTAACATGATTTGGGAGGCAGAAGACCAAGTGTCTATGATTAGAGAAAGGTTGAAAATAGCTTAGTCTAGGCAAAAGAACTATGTAGATAATCATCATCAAAATTTGAGTTTTGAGCCTAAAGATTTTGTATATCTCAGGGTTACGCCACTCAAAGGTGTCAGGAGATTCAGTCCAAAGGAAAGGTTGTTCTAAGATATGTTGAATCATTCAAGATTTTGCAGCAACGTGGAGAAGTTGCCTATCAATTAGAATTGCTAGAGTCGATGGTAGGAGTACATGATGTGTTTCATGTCTCTCAACTTAAGAAATGTCTTAGAGTATCAACTGAATAGATCTCGTTGGAGGCAATTGAACTTCAAAAGGATCTAACTTACAAGGAGCAACCTACTAAGATTTTAGATGAAGCAAAATGTTTGAGTAGAAGAAAGGCAGTCCATTTATGTAAAATTCAATGGAGCAATTATTCAGAGAGTGAAGCAACTTGGGAGAGTAAATATGTAAAAGTCGAGTTTCCTAATCTTTTTCTCTAGCTAAGCATAAATTTCTTGGGGACAAGATTCCTTTTTTGGGTTGGAGGCTTGTAACATCACAATTTTTAGATTTCCCCAAAATTTCCAAATTAAATTTTGCTCTAATTAATTTTCCAAGATTTTCCTTTTAATAAATATGGCTTAAATAACTGTTTAGAAATTAATCCAGGAAAAGGAAATATCTAATATTGCTAAAAAATTTAGTTTCTAGTGTCTCAGAGTACTTTATGGAATTTTCTTGTATTTTTCTAGAGTTATTTACTATGTTTCATGGTTTATTTGAATTTCTCATGATTTATTAATTGAGAAATTAATTTAAAATCCTGATTTCATTTGTTGGCCAATTCTTACCCTGCACCCAATTCTGATTTTCCTCCTTGGCCCAGCCTACCTCGCCACCTCGTCCGCCACACATCGCTACCACATCCTGCATCCTTAAGTTTAACATACATTTGCATAACAAATAATAGTATGCAATTTGACAATTCAAATGAACATAAATTTACATAAAATATGGGTTCAATATGATTAAAGTATTGACTCGCCTGGCTTACAAGTGGGTTGGTCTTAGAAATATTAAGTTTCCTCGAACTAGGACTCTTTCGCGCCCTCATACTCTACTCGTATGGTCACATTGAAAAATGTACACATAAGGAAGAAAAACAAATAAATACAAATAAAAATTTAAATGAAACCCAAACTGAACAAAACCATAGCCATTAGATAGATCTTAAATTTAGAAAAATTTATAGACAATTTTTTGAGGGAAAAATTTATAGACAAATTTCATTATATTTGGAGTTAGAATGAGTGAGAACGGGCTCCTCAAAGTTTAAATTGAAATTAAATTGAGAAAAAGAAAGAGAAGAGAGGTTACTCTAACTGTCATGGGGGGCCATGGATTTTTATTAACTTTTAAATTAAAATTCTATTGGGAAAAGCAACCGATAGATGGGTCCAACCAATTTTTACTTATTTTTTGAATTATTTCTTTACTTGAAAAATGCTAGTGAGGCCGATAGGTGGGATCGAGGAAATTTTAATTTCTATTGGAATTAAATTTCTAAAGAAAATGACTCAGAGGCTAACATGTGGGACCAGTACTATGCACACAGTGCAGGGGTGCCACACGTTAGTGACTCAAATCCTTAAACCGATTTTTAAAAGGTTTAAATAAAGGAAGGGGTCCATCAGTTAGAGACTCATTACTTAATCATGACAGGGCCCACCATCCAGTGACTGGCTAAGTAGGATTAACGAAAGGCATTCACTCTACTCAAATTTTTAACTAATCCAATGCGCCCTAGAGCGCATCTTCTTCCTCTTGATCGTGGCGTGGTTTGCCACCAGCAATGGAGACCTCGGTGGCCAGAGGCATGGCCAAATATGGAACATTGCCTCAGCTCGCACCCTAGGAGAGGTATCGCATCCCAGTTTAGAGGCTAGGGCGACCGGTGGTGAGCTCATCTGGTGACAAAATAGGGAGCACAACATGGTGGCACTACAAGGTACTTGAGAGACCATGTGGTTATGACCCATATTTGTGATGAGTAATTGACGAGTTTTCGGGAAAGTTTGAGTTTGGTTTGTGTGGTTCGAGCCATGTCGTTGCACGGTGAAATCGGCGTCGGTCGGACTTGGTCATACTTGGTCGAAGTGGTTAGGATGCCTATTCGGTTGATTCGATAGGTTTGGGCTTGTTCATGTTTAAGATTTTTCGTAATGCTAATGTTGATTTCATTATGTCGAGCGGTGCTATGTGATGTGTTTCTTGTCTGTGATGGCTGCAGGACATCGAGGTGGAGTCGTGGCGAGGCACGGGATGACTGGACTAGGCGCAGGCGGTGCCGAGGTCAGAACGGTCGAGGTGTGCCGAAGACGGCGAGGACTCGAGATAGCTACGAGGCTTGGAAGGCAACGAATGAGGAAGCCTCCCGGAAGGTGCAGGAGGGGCGTTTTGGTGAATACGCAAAGTTGCACTAAAGGAAGTGGGTTATGGATAAAGCATTGGAGTTGTTGAGGCTTAATGGGCAAATCAAATTTTAAACCCTTTAGTGGAAGGCTATATAAAGGAGGGGTGTCTCCTGCATGTGGTATGCCTTGTGAGAGGGGTTAGAAGTTGTTTTGGTTTGTGCTTTAGTAGTTGAGAGTGGGTGACAGGGACAGAGGGTTGTTCTGCCCCTTCTCTCTATTCTTATGCTCTCCCCTCAAGCATGTAGTGAGGAGGAAGCATTACTCTGATTCAATCATGTATGGGGCTGTAGGGATGGTATGAGTTGATAATCTATGTAATCATTCATCTCTCTTCCTCAATATCCATCTGAGATGGTTAAATTTGAGGTGCTCCTACCTTCTGTGTTCTTTGTGCCCTTTTGCTCTGTTTGATTTTTCAATTTTTGTGATTTGGTGTTGATTCTTGCTGAGAAGATGCACAATGGGTTGCTCTGTGATGGGAATAGGTCTCCAGATCATTTGATCAGTTTTTCCCAAGAGAAAACTGAATGAATCAAGGTTTCTCATTTTCATTTCCTCTGTTTGTGTCTTTTCTAGGGTTTCTCAACAGAGGATCTTTTGCCCCCTTTGTTTCCCTTCATGAAATGGCATGAGATTTGGTGTCTTGAGTCCTGAGGCTATTACTTAGCTAATTTCACGGTGTCATTTTCAAAGAATCAAAGATTGGCAGGGAATTTGAGATTTGGAGCAGCTCTCTGTGACTTTTCAGTCTTTGGGAAAAATCTCAAATTCTTGCTCAAATGATGAAATCCTCTGTACCAAAAGTGCTTGATGCTATTTACAATAGGTTCTTGATCTTTTTGGCTAGTGAGAAACAACAACAATCCTGTATTTTGCCTAGAATCTGAATTTTCAGGTCTTGCTGTTTCGTGTTTTTCAGTCTGGACTCTCTATTTTTGGGAACCGGTCTGACCGGTCAGACAGTGGCGGTCTGACCGGGATTAGAGCTGCGGTCTGACCGGCTCGTTAGGTGCGGTCGACCACGCCGTTATCCGGTCGACCGGTCCGGACAAGATGTGGTCCGACCACGGCCCATAGCGATCGACCGCCTCTCGCCACAGCGATCGACCGCCACCACACCAGGCGGATTTGTGTTCTTTTCATCCGTGATTTTTTAGTGTCATTGTTTTCTTCCTTTTCGCTTGGTCTTAGATTCCAGTAAGCACATGAACTATTTCGCTTCGAAGTTAATCATAGCTATTAGAGAGAATAGTCCTTTAGTTTGTACTTTTGGGAGCAATTTTTAAAGGCACCATTCATCCCCGTTCTGTTGCCGTTTTCGATCTAACAATTAGTGTCGGAGCCGGTTAGCTCTTCGTCGTAGATCTTAACTGGTCTCTAGAGCCATGGCAACAGACAAGTACTCGACCAAGCCCCCGATCTTCGATGGGATCGACTATCCCTTCTGGAAGAGTCAGATGGAGACCTACATCTAGGCTCAGGGTTACGCCATTTGGCGGAAGGTCAAGGTCCAGTATGTTGTTCCTGCCGATGAGAACATCAATGTCGGAAACATGGCTGATGTTGAGGCGAATGCGAAGGTAAGGAACTTTATAATCCAGGGTTTGAGTCGAAGCGAGTTCGATCACAGTTATGTTTACAGTTATGTTTTTTGGGTTGACCAATGCCCCTGCCTTTTTCATGAATCTCATGAACAAGGTCTTCATGGATTACCTGGATAAGTTTGTGGTGGTATTCATCGATGACATTCTCATCTACTCCAAAACCGCAGACGAGCATGCTAAGCATCTGCGCTTGGTACTAGAAATATTGAAGGAACATCAACTCTATGCCAAATTCAGCAAGTGTGAGTTCTGGTTGCAGGACATCGCCTTCGGGCATATTGTGTCTGAAAAGGGAGTGTCCGTTGACCCCGCCAAAATTGCTGCGATAATGAATGGCGTTAGCCTACCTCGATCCACCGAGGTGAGGAGCTTTCTCGGATTAGCAGGATACTACCGGCGGTTTATTGAAGGGTTCTCCCGAATTGCCCGACCGATGACTCAATTGCTCAAGAAAGAGCAAGCATTTGGATGGACCAAGGCATGTGAAGAGAGTTTTCAAGAATTGAAGGAGAGATTGACTACCACCCCAGTGCTGGTTCTGCCCGATGTGCGTAAGGACTTTGAAGTATACTGTGATGCGTCACATCAAGGGCTTGGGGGTGTGCTGATGCAAGGAGGCAAGGTTGTGGCATATGCATCCGTGCGACTTACGCCTCACGAAGCCAACTACCCAACCCATGACCAGAGTTAGCTTCCGTGGTACATGCCACAAGATCCGGAGGCACTATCTTATTGGCAATCATTGTGATATCTACACGCACCACAAGAGCCTCAAGTACTTCTTCACCCAACAGCATCTTAATTTGAGGCAAAGAAGGTGGCTGGAGTTGATTAAAGATTATGACATGAGTGTCCACTACCACCCTGGAAAAGCTAACGTAGTGGCAGACGCTCTGAGTCGGAAGGCCTACTGCAATCACCTTATGGTTCGTGAGCACCAACTTTGAACTATATAAAGAGTCGACGACCCGAACCTAGGGATTGTCGAAGAAGGAGCCCTAACCGTCCTAGAAGATCAAACAAGTATTGAAGAAATGATAGAAGCGCACAGAAAGGAGACCCACTGTTTTGAAGTTGAAGAAATCGATGGAAGAAGGAAGGCCCCTAAAATGAATCTGGATCATCAAGGAATTCTAAAGTACGGAAATCGTACTTTCGTACCCCCCAAAAGGACCTTAGGGATCTAATGCTTCGGGAAGCACATAACTCCGCATATTCCCTTCATCCTGGTAGTACTAAGATGTACCAAGACATGAAGCAATACTACTGGTGGCCAGGCATGAAAAGAGACATTGCTGAGCACGTCGCCTGCTGTGATGTCTGCCAGAGAGTAAAGGCCGAGCACCAAAGGCCGGCAGGACTGCTGCAACCTTTGCAAATACCCCAATGGAAATGGGAGGAAGTTGGCATGGACTTCATCACCGGATTCCCGCCAACGAAGTCAGGATGTGACTCGATCATGTCATCATTGATAGATTAACCAAGGTTGCCCACTTCATTCCGTCAAAACAACGTACAAGGGAGATAAGTTAGTGAGTCAGACATGTCCCGCATTGTGTGCCTCGCATGGCATACCCAAGCGAATTGTTTGGATCGAGGTTCCCAATTTGCCTCACATTTTGGGCAAGTCTCGCATGAAGCCACAGGTACCCATTTAGATTTCAAGACCGCCTACCATCCTCGAATCGATGGACAAACAGAAGAGTGAATCAAATATTAGAATATATGCTCCGGGCATGTGCACTAGACTTCTCGAAGGAATGAGATAAATGCCTGCCCTATGCCGAGTTTGCCTACAACAACAGTTACCAGTCCAGCCTGAAGATGTCACCCTTTGAAGCTCTATATGGCGAGAAATGTCGGACCCCACTCCATTGGTCCGAAGTGGGAGAAAACTACGTGTTTGGCCCCGAAACTTTAAGGCAATCAGAAGAAAAAGTTCGTCTGATTAGGGACCGGTTGTTGGCGGCCCAATCCAGGCAGAAGAGCTACGCTGATAAAAGGATGAGGCCCCTAAGTTTTGAAGTTGGAGATCACGTGTACTTGAAGGTGTCGCCCTTGCGGGGAGTCAAGAGATTTAAGGTCAAAGGCAAGCTCACCCCGCGCTATGTTGGGCCCTTCCCTATTGTAGCCAAGAAAGGAGAGGTTGCCTACCAGCTAACCTTACCCCCGAACATGTCTGAAGTACACGATGTCTTCCATGTGTCCCAGCTGAAGAAGTGCTTATGAGTGCTGTAAGACCGAGCCCCATTAGAAGCAATCGAGCTCGAGGAGGACTTAACCTACAAAGAACGCCCCATCAAAATTTTGGACACAGTGGAAAAGAAAACCAGGACCCAATCTATTCGCATGTGCAGAGTGCAGTGGAGTCACCATTCAAAGAAAGAAGCCACTTGGGAGCGTGAAGACCAGCTGCGCAGAGATTACCCTGCTTTGTTTTCTAGCTTAGCCAAATCTCGGGGTCGAGATTCTTTTTAGGGGGGTAGGTTTGTAACATCCTGAAAACTTAGAGGATCTGTATAATAAAGTGTTGTAGAATATTTTGTAGAGTATTGTGTTGAGTTGGGTTTTGAAGGTGTTTTTCTGGAGAATTTCGTGGAAGAACCCATCTGTTTAATTAATAGAGAATCCTAAGTTTGAATTCGAATCTGAAAAGATGATCCATAAAGAAAACTCTGAAAGTTAACGTAAATAGGTTTTCAAAGAAACAAGGACATATTTAAATTTCAGAAGTATAAGTGGCAGAAGTGCCGATGAAAGCTTCCTAGAAATGAGTAGGGCAAGCTTATATATATATATATATATATATATATATATATATATATGTGTGTGTGTGTATATGCATGTATATATATATATATATATATATGAGGCCCTTTCGGCCGGCTATAAAAGCCGGGGAAGCGACCAAAAGGACCGCTGTGCCACCCTCATCATTTCCCCACGTCCGATTGCCCTCAAAAACCACCCCAGCGCCGGCGATCCCCTTTCTTCCCCAACTCCGGCCGTCGGCCCCTCGCCGCAATTCCACTGATCCACGCCGTGGGAGCTCGATTCCTTGCTCCCACACCATCCCCTCCGCCAAGGTGTTGCCGGCTTCCCGAGCTCCTCGCCGACCGTAGCTCATCGGCCAGTAAGCCCTCCCAAGCCGCCGCTGCGTCGCCGACCCACCTCCGGTGACCTCCGCCTCCTCGTCGCCGCCATCGCCTTCGCCAGTGAGCTCAAGATCGCATTTCACCGCTCCCCCGAGCCTTGGTGAAACCCCCTCGCCGGCGACGGCCGCCGCCTCCCTCGGCCTCGGGCCACCTCTGCCTCGCCGCCTCCCACGCATACCTTAAGGGGTATATTTACCCCTATAGGGGTGAGTAAAACCGAGCGGCGGGTTGGCTACCGTCGCTCACCCTCTATCCCCCCTGGCTCCCTCGGCGCGCGTTCGAGCCCCCGCTCACGCAGCGCCTTGAGGTGAGCCATTTCTTTTAAAAACCGTCGGCGACGTGTGGGCCCCACCGCCAATGCGCCGCGAGTGAGTCCACCGCGCCTCCGGGACCCGCTTTGTCGGGGCCGCGGGCGGGCGTGAGCGCCGCCGGGCCCCACGTGTCGGCGCCAGAAGCCTTGTCACCGACAGATGGGCCCCAATGTCGATTTTATTATTTTGAGATTTAATTAAACCGAAAGCATTCAAAAGTGTATAACTTATTCATTTTAGCTCCAAATTTGATGAAACTAATTTCTAAATTCATCTAAAATCAAGGGCTAATTAATGGGACCAGAACCAACATTTTTGAAGCTTGTTCAAATTTTCATTGTGTTATTTGATTGTTGTGATGATTTTTATCTAAATTTTTTGCGCGTATAAAACGTAGCTTTCGAGCCTCAAGAAGAGGAAGCTGCCGCTGCCGTAGACTCCAACACCCCGAATCCCGACCTTTGTATCCAAGGCGAGTCAATGCTTTGATCATTTTGATCCTATTGTTTCAACAAATTAAATTGGTTTAAGTATTATAAATTGCATGCTTATATTTATGTTGCAATACATGTTAATTTCAGATTTTAGATATATGCCCATGTTCTCTTGGTTTAGTATACATCCCTTGCAATACTTTTGGCTATGTGATCCTTGTCACCCTAGTAAGAGTAATAATGCTACAACTCCTTTGAAACTAAGTCTATAATTATAAATGCATGCTTAGAGTTGTTTAGATAAACAAGGGTGTGAGAGCACCCTAGCATATCTTGCAAATTAAAGAAAGCAGTATTGGGCAGTCATTGTGATGGTGGCTGGTTTATGTTGGTATAAGTGTATTTTTCGTCCGAAAGAACCCTACATGCTTAATTATCTGGGCGGATGGTTGAGGGCGTGAGTGTTGAATGGTGCTGTGATAGCACAGATTTGTGATAAAGTGGTGCCGTGATAGCACAAGGGGATTGTGGTAGAACCGCCCAGATAACCATTAAGGAATGAATCTTGTGATGATCTCCCACGGTACAACATGTGCAACCACATGCTGGCAAAGTGTAGGCAGGGCCAACTAATTTGCATTGACTTAGTAAGAGTTGCGTCGGTGTGAACACGGGCGGGTAGAGGATGGCCACATCCTCCGACGTGATGGCGCAAGAGGGGGCTTCTGGAAGGGTGGTCGTACCCGGAGGAAGTGGAAACCTTAGCGGGCGTAACTCTACTAAGGAAATGTGTGTTGACTCGCTGAGCACGGTGGTTAGTGTGCTCACTCTCGCAATACCAAAAATCCAGATTCGGGAGCTCAAGATCCGTATGCCTTCGAGGAAGCACCGCTGCAGATGGAGAAGGCCACGGAATTAGGACGAATAATCCGCTTAGAACTTTAAGCATTCAGACTAAGGTGTGGTTTCATCCAAATGTTACTAGAGCTCTAGTGATATTTGTATGACCACTTTTGCCCTCAGTCTCTGCTTGTGGTTTAAAGGCCTACTTTGTATCTCTTCCGCTGCTAGACATTTGTAATGTAAATATTTGGCCTGCTTGGCCCTATTGTAACATTTGCGCCTTTGTGAAGGCCTAACTTCACTTTTGCAATGTAATATTATTATGGCTTGTTGTGAATTCTGCGTGTATGAAATGATTCAGCAATGTATCTGTGTGCATTATCTACTGATCCAGGGAATAATGCAGTAAGGCACAGCAGATTCTGGATTGCAAAATCCGGTCCGACACTTCAAGCCCAAGAAGAGGAAGTCTGCATCAGAAACTCAACGCCCGAATCCCGACCTTTGCATCCAAGGCGAGTCAATGCTTTGATCATTTTGAGCCTATGTTTTCAATAAATTATTTTGGTTTAAGTATTATAAATTGCATGCTTATAATTATGTTGCAATGCATGTTAATTTCAGATTTTAGATATATGTCCATGTTCTCTTGGATTAGTATGCATCCTTTGCAATACGTTTGGCTATGTGATCCTTGTCACCCTAGTAAAAGTAATAATGCTACAACTCCTTTGAAACTAAGTCTATAATTATAAATGCCATGCTTAGAGTTGTTTAGGTAAACAAGGGTGTGAGAGCACCCTAGCATATCTTACAAACTAAAGAAAGCAGTATTGGGCAGTCATTGTGATGATGACTGATGTATGTTGGTATAAGTATATTTTTCGTTCCGAAAGAACCCCGCATGCTTAATTATCTGGGCGGATGGTTGAGGGTGGGATTGTTAAATGGTGCCGTGATAGCACGAGTTGTGATGGAATGGTGCCGTGATAGCATAAAAGGGGATCGTGGTAGAACCGCCCATATAACCATTAAGGACTGAATCTTGTGATGACCTCCCAAGGTACAACAAGTACAACCACATGCTGGTAAAGTGTAGGCAGGACTAACTAATTTGCATTGACTTAGTAAGAGTTGCGTCGGTGTGAACACGGTCGGGTAGAGGATGGCCACATCCTCCGACGTGATGGCGCAAGAGGGGGCTTCTGGAAGGGTGGTCGTACCCGGAGGAAGTGGAAACCTTAGCGGGCGTAACTCTGCTAAGGAAAATGTATTGTAATAGTCCTGTGATGAGCTAGAGCTGATTAAAGATTATGACATGAGTGTCCACTACCACCCTGGAAAAGCTAATATAGTGGCAGACGCTCTGAGTCGGAAGGCCTACTGCAATAACCTTATGGTTCAGGAACATCAGCCTGAACTATATAAAGAGCTGATAGCCCTGAACCTAGGGATCGTAGAAGAAGGGGCCCTAACCACCCGGAAGATCAAACAAGTATTGAAGAAATGATAGAGGCTGCACAGAGAGGAGACCCAACTATTTTGAGGTTGAAGAAATCAATGGAAGAAGGGAAGGCTCCTAAAATGACTCTGGACCATCAAGGAGTTCTAAAGTACGGAAATCGTATTTTCATACCCCAACAAAAGGACCTTAAAGATCTGATGCTCCGGGAAGCCCATAGCTCTGCATATTCCCTTCATCCTGGGAGTACCAAGATGTACCAAGATATGAAGCAATACTACTGGTGGCCAGGTATGAAAAGGGACATTGCTGAGCACGTCGCCTGCTGTGATGTCTGTCAAAGAGTGAATGCTGAGCACCAAAGGCCGGCAGGACTGCTACAGCCCCTACAAATACCCCAATGAAAATGGGAGGAAGTTGGCATGGACTTCATCACCGGATTCCCGCGAACGAAGCCAGGCTATGACTCAGTCTGGGTCGTCGTTGATAGATTAACCAAGGTGGCCCACTTCATTCCCGTCAAAACAACATACAAGGGAGATAAGTTAGCTGAGCTGTACATGTCCCGCATAGTGTGCCTGCACGGCGTGCCAAAGCGAATTGTTTCAGATCAAGGTTCCCAATTTACCTCACATTTTTGGGCAAGTCTGCATGAAGCCCTAGGTACCCATTTAGATTTCAGCACTGCCTACCATCCTCAGACTGATGGACAAACAGAAAGAGTAAATCAAATATTAGAAGATATGCTCCGGGCATGTGCACTAAACTTCTCGAAGGAATAGGATAAATATCTGCCCTATGCCGAGTTTGCCTACAACAACAGCTACCAATCCAGCCTGAAGATGTCCCCCTTTGAAGCTCTATACGGCAGAAAATGTCGGACCCCACTCCATTGGTCTGAGGTGGGAGAAATCTATGTGTTTGGTCCCGAAACTCTGAGGCAAGCAGAAGAAAAAGTTCGCCTAATTAGAGATCGGTTCTTTGGCGCACGGATCCAGCGTAAGAGTTATCTTGATAAAGAAGAAGGCCCCTAAGTTTTGAAGTTGGAGATCACGTGTACTTGAAGGTGTCGCCTGCGTGGAGTCAAGAGATTTAAGGTCAAAGGCAAGCTCACCCCGCTATGTTGGGCCATTCCTATTGTAGCCAAGAAGGAGAGGTTGCCTATCGCCTAACCTTACCCCCAAACATGTCTGAAGTACACAATGTCTTCCATGTGTCCCAGCTGAAGAAGTGCTTCCGAGAAGGACCTAACCTACAAGGAACGTCCCATCAAAATTCGGACACGGTGGAAAAGAGAACCAGACCCAATCCATTCGCTTGCGAGTGCGGTGGAGTCACCATTCAAAGAAAGAAGCCACTTGGGAGCGTGAAGATCACCGCAAAGATTACCCCGCTTTATTTTCTAGCTAAGCCAAATCTCGGGTCGAGATTCTTTTAAGGGGGGTAGGTTTGTAACATCCTGAAAACTTAGAGGGACTATAGAACAAAATGTTGTGAAATATTCTATAATACATTGTGTTGAGTTGGGCTTTTGAAAATATTTTTCTGAAAAACTTCGGGTAAGAACCCAAACAATAAAATGCTAAGAAGGAAAAACCCACCTGTTTAAATAATAGAGAATTCTAAATTTGAATTAATCAAAAGATGATCCGTAAAGAAAACTTCAAAAGTTAACATAAATAGATTTTCAAAGAACCAAAGATGAATTAAATTAAGAAGTAAAAGTGGCCTAAGTGCTTGATGTAAAATTTTGGAAATAGGTAGGAAAAGTTTATATATATATATATATATATATATATATATATATATATATATATATATATATATATATATATTTTACACAAAATAATTATATCTCCAATTATAAAAGAAAAGAGGAGAAAATAAAAGGAAAAAGAAGAGGAGTCGGTTGTGGGCCCAAGAATTTTAAATGTAATAACCACCTTGTTGGGAAATAATTTTCTTAAACCCAAAAATATCTCTAGGGATTTCTGTGAATTTTCTAGAATTTTTGGTGGTAATTTAATATTTTTCCGAGTTATTTTATGCCCTCTAGCAATTCTGGAAATTCAAAATCAAAAATAAAATCCAAACCCCACCCCGGCCGACGCGTGGACGGACTGGATCCGCCCACGCCGCCCGGAACCGCCCACCCTCTCCCTCGAGCCGATCGCGCGTGCGGTTCCGGCGCCACGCGCCACCTCGAGCCATCTCGGCCGCCGCGCGGTCCCCTTTCACCACCCTCTCTCGGCCGACAAGCGGGCCCGCTGTCGTGGCCGCTCCCTCCGCCACGACTGCCACGACCGCTCTGCGGGAATCCTGCAGAGGGGCAGCGGCATGGGAAGGACCACAACGCCGCCCACGACCCGCTACACCCCTGCCGCTGCGGTCGCCGCCGCCAACTCCGCCACAAGCGGTCACACCGCCCAAGGGTCCGCCGAGGGCAGCCTCCCTCGGTCGGCTATAAAAGCCGCGGATGTGTCCAAAAGGATTGCCGTGCCACCCTCTACATTTCCCAGTAGCGCAATTGCCCCAAAAGCCTCCCGAGCCGACACCACCTTCTTCTCCAACTCGGCCGTCGGCCCTCGCCGCAATTCCCGATCCTCGCCGTGGGGCTCGATTCCTTGCTCCCACACCATCTCCCGCACGCCGCCTTGCTTGGGCGGCATCTCCCAAGCTCACCGACGGCCGTAGCTCGCTGGCCGCCAGAAGCCTCCCGAGCCGCCATCGCTGCTCGTCGCCGACCCACCTCCGGTTACCCCGGCCCTCCCGTCGTCACCACCAACTCCGCGCGGCTTGACCATCGCGCTCAACCTTCCCGCCTTGCCGGACCTCCTTCGCGGCGACGACCACTGCCTCCCACGGCTCCGGACCGCCTCGCCCGCCTCCTCGTGCGCTACCTCAAAAGGTATACGCCTTTATGGTTGAGGTCTTGTTGCTAGCCCTAGCTAGCGGCGCACCTCTTCCCGGTTCCCTCGGCTGCTTCGAGCCCCGCTCACGCAGCTGAGGTTGAGCCTTTCTTTTATTTTCCCGACTGACAGTGGGCCCCACCGCTGTCGATCACAAGACATCCGATCCGTGACACCGGGTCCCGCTGTCGAGGCGCGGGCGGGCATGAGCCACTGCTGCCGGCCCCACGTGTCGGCCCGCGTGAAGCCTGGTCACCGACGATGGGTCCCATGTCATGATTTATTATTTTCGTGATTTATCTAAACCGAAAGTATTCAAATGAGCATAACTTATTCGTTTTAACTCCAAATTGAATGAAACCAATTTCTAAATTCTTCTAAATTCAAGAACTATCCAATGGAATCAGAACCAACATTTTTGAAGCTTGTTTGAATTTTTATTGTGTTATTTGATTGTTGTGCTGATTTTTATCTAAATTTTCGCGCATACAAAAATTAGCTTTCGAAGCCCAAGAAGAGGAAGCTACCACTGCTGTAGACTCCAACGCCCCGAATCCCAACCTTTGCATCCAAGGCGAGTCAATGCTTTGATCATTTTGAGCCTATGTTTTCAATAAATTATTTTGGTTTAAGTATTATAAATTGCATGCTTATAATTATGTTGCAATGCATGTTAATTTAAGATTTTAGATATATGTCCATATTCTCTTGGATTAGTATACATCCTTTGCAATACGTTTGGCTATGTGATCCTTGTCACCCTAGTAAAAGTAATAATGCTACAACTCCTTTGAAACTAAGTCTATAATTATAAATGCCATGCTTAGAGTTGTTTAGGCAAACAAGGGTGTGAGAGCACCCTAGCATATCTTACAAACTAAAGAAAGCGAGATTGGGCGTCATTGTGATGATGACCGATGTATGTTGGTATAAGTATATTTTTCGTTCCGAAAGAACCCCGCATGCTTAATTATCTGGGCGGATGGTTGAGGGTGGGATTGTTAAATGGTGTCGTGATAGCACGAGTTGTGATGGAATGGTGCCGTGATAGCATAAAAGGGGATCGTGGTAGAACCGCCCAGATAACCATTAAGGACTGAATCTTGTGATGACCTCCCAAGGTACAACAAGTACAACCACATGCTGGCAAAGTGTAGGCAGGACTAACTAATTTGCATTGACTTAGTAAGAGTTGCGTCGGTGTGAACACGGTCGGGTAGAGGATGGCCACATCCTCCGACGTGATGGCGCAAGAGGGGGCTTCTGGAAGGGTAGTCGTGCAGGAGGAAGTGGAAACCTTAGCGGGCGTAACTCGCTAAGGAAAATGTATTATAACATCTGTGATAGTCTACTCAACTACATGGCTAAGGAACCATGTGGGGCAAAGAGCAGATCTATCTCTTGTGGGTAAAGTGTACAAACTCTGCAGAGTCAAAACTATTCGAATAGCCGTGCCCACGGTCAAGGGCGGACATGGGAACTTAACTAGATATAGTTACATTTGAAAACTTTGGGGGATGGAAATGGAAAAGTGGAGGGCAGAGAAAGGCCCTTATTTGAATTGTCCTGGGTGTCGTCCCAGTGGTAAAGTAAGCGGTTATAACGCTGAAGGCATGGTATGAGGAGCGAGACCATGTAATGGTGGATGGTCTCGATTCGATAGAAATAAATGTATATGTCATTGAGTATCATGTTTAAAATCCAACTGGCTAGGTCTTAGGGAACTTTAAGTAATATAGTTCAAAAAGGACATTTCAGCAAACAAAATAACCTGAGCCTTCCCTTGTTGAAAGCCTTGCATACTACCTACTGCATTCTGTGTGTTGATTCGCTGAGCACGGTGGTTAGTGTGCTCACTCTCGCAATACCAAAAAAATCCAGATTCGGGAGCTCAAGATCCGTATGCCTACGAGGAAGCACCTGCTACAGATGGAGGAGACCACGCCGAGAATTAGGGCGAATAATCCGCGCTTAGAACCTTAGGCATCTAGACTACAGTGTGGCTTCATCAAATATTACTAGAGCCCTAGTAATATTTGTATGACCACTTTGCCCTCAGTCTTTGCTTGTGGTTTAAAGGCCTACTTTGTTTCACTTCCGCTGTTAGACTTTTGTAATGTAAGCATTTGGCCTGCCTGGCCCTACTATAACAACTGCGCCCTTGTGAAGGCCTAACTTCACCTATGCTATGTAATAATATTATGGCTTGATGTGAATCCGACGATGTATGAAATGATTCAGCAATGTATCTGTGTGCATTTTCTACTGATCTAGGGAATAATGCGGTAAGGCACAGCAGATTCTGGATTGAAAAATCCGGGTTTGACACCGATCCCAGTCTAGTTTATGGACCTTCTTCCAAGTCAATTTGTGGATTCTCTCTAGCTGCTCTCTGTGACGTAACTGATGATCAGTTAGAGTAGCTACTAGAGGATCAGTTAGTCCTTCTAGCTAGAAATTTTTCCCAAGCGTACAAGAGGGTGAGGGATTGGAAGAGGAGTGGTCCGATAATTTGCTTCGAGTGTGGTGGCCCCAACCACATTCGGGCAAATTGCCCCAAGCTTGGGAAGGGAAAGATCGACTACAACGGCGTGAGCAAAAATGACTACATCGACAAGAATCGCAACAAGAAGCCCCCAGCCCATGCCCAAGGCAAGAAGAAGTTTCGCAACCTTGGCAAAGCCAATAAGCTCTTTCATCGCGTCCTCACCGCCTTCGACGACCTCGACCTCAGCGAGGTGGAGGGATGGAGCGACAACGACGGGACGGGAGATCAAGAACCCAAGGATGGCGACGAATTCTCCGACATGTGTTTCATGGCCCTTGAGGGCGAGATCAGCGACAGCGAGCTTTACTCCGACTCCGACGAGGTATACCCTTCATACGACCAGCTTAATGATGCTTTTCTTAAGCTAGATAAATTCCATACTAGATCTAGAGCTAGGTGTAGCGAGTTGGAGAAGGAAGTAGATAGGTCATCACGGAGCTTACTTCACTTATATCTGCTCCCTCCCGTGACGAATGTGATACATGCTCTGCCTTGCTTGGTGACATGGAGAAATTAAGGACCTCTCATGATAGTTTTTCTTCTGAGCTTGACTTGCTTAAGGTGGAGAATGTTAGTCTTTTAGCTAAACTAGAGATGAGTAGGACTGTTGATCTTTCATCTACTGTTGTTGAGACTACATCTTGCACCTCATGTGAGGATAAGGACAATGCATTTAGAGGTATTTATACCATGCTCCTTGATCTGCCTGAGTCTTTTGAAAGCTGCATTAACTTGAAATTGAATCTAAAAAGGGCAGATCATAAAATTGATGAGTTACAAGCTTTTCTGCTAGAACCCATTACTTCATGTGCAAACTGTCCCAAGCTGACTGTTGAGCTTGAATCTGTGTCTAAATAGTTTCAAGAGTTGATTGATCACAACAACAAGTTATCTCGATATGCTTCTAAGGACCCTGTTAGCTCATCATGCAAAAATTGTGATAAACTAAAATCTGACTTGATTGCTTTAGAAGAAAAATGTGTGAAGCTAACTAAGGATTTACTAGAGGAGCCACAAACTTGTTGTGATGTGTGTGCTGGTGTGGGGGAGAAGCCCAAGGGTAAGGTGGAAATGCTTAGGAACATGAACCAAATGGCTAGTAGTAGGACTGTCCCTTCTGAGTCGGCTAGCGTTCACAAGCCATTCACTCTTCTCGCTACTGTTCTTCTTCTACTCCTTACCTTCTTTGCCTCTTTTTCCCCGCTCTTCTTGCACCTCTCTCTTCGGGAGTGGCGATCTTATGAACATTCTTGAGAGGTTTGTAGGAGACAAGAAGAAGCTAAATCTTATTCTAGACCAGTCCAAGATTTGCAAATTCAATCAAGGTGTAGCATACGATTTTTCTGAGGACATGAGAAAGCATCCACCTGCTATTCTTAGACCCATAGCAGCAGGTGTGATCGAGATCGAGCCCAGAACTGAGAAAGTTCAATTCAAGTCAGCGGGCTTTGTCCAAGAGATTTTTGACGGCAAAGTGATTCCACCTATTGCTTCGGCCTCTCAGAAGGCGAAGTTTCACCGTGCTACTTCTACGTCTCAGAAGGTGAAGTATCATTGCACCTTCTGTTAGAAGGATGGACACTTGATCGAGCGATGCTTTAGGCCCGCCAAGATTGCGCGTAGAGACCGAGTTGAGGCCCTTAGGTGTATTCAGGGTCTGTCCCAGACCTTGAGAGCACCTAAGACCAACACGAGGTCTAAGTTTGCTTCTGTTGATGGGTTTAGGCAGCATCGAGGACTTGTTATGGGAACGGGGTCCCGATCTTCCAACAGGCTCTGGATATGTTCGATTTTGGTGGAGGCACGACAAATCGATCCGACTTCCGACGACACGTTCGAACCCCGCAATCGCAGCACCACGTCTCTCGGGTTATCAACCGTCGCTGCCCGGTTGACCTTACCAAGAAGGCTAATCCTCGCCTGCGAATCGAAGAACACAAGCAAGAACAAGGAAGAACACAACCAAATTGCAGATATATTGATGAAGCAATCGAAAATTAGGGTTTCACAAACCGATGACGGCGAAACTGTTCAAAGACAGAATTAATCTAAGCAAAAACCCAACCCTAATGGTGGGGGTGACGGCTGTATATAAAGGAGTAAGGCGTGCAAAACCCTGGGCGCGTCCTTAATGGACTCCAACACGATACAAAGCCGAGCGGCCCAAAAGACGGTGTCGCAGCACCGACAGATTCTGGATGTCCACTTGTTTCGACGATTCCCGTTGACTCAGAAGGAATTTTGATATGAGACTAGAGCCATTGGAAATTTTATCTTCTCAGCTTTCCATACATATGTGGAACGTCCAAAACGGAGTCCGGATGCGATCTGGGCGTCCGTTTTAGTGCAACCTGGTCCTGGACTCGAATTGGATTCGAAGTCGGTTTGAGTTGGACATCCAACATGAATCGTCCGCCCTTGCTGGACTTGTGCACCTCGTAGCCCTTCTCCAAGTACTTCTTGATCCTCTCCATGGTTCCTAATCATAATTAAATCATTAGGTAGCAATCGATTCTCAAATGAACCAAAAGAAGTACTTAGGAACGAGCTCACCTCTAAATTCAATTGTCGGGCGCGAGCTCTAGTGATTGGTCCTTGAATATCAAGTGGAGGAGTGTTGTGTGTATCCGAAGAAGTGATGTCCTCATCATCCTCCCCCTCTTGAAGCGGAGTTGCCCTCAACTCAGCCTCATCTTCTTCTCCCAAGTATGGCTTCAAATCTGAAATGTTAAAGGTGGGGCTAACCCCAAACTCGGGAAGCAACTCAAGTTTATATGCATTATCATTTATCTTCTCAACTATCTTAAAAGGACCAGCAGCTCTAGGCATCAATTTTGACTTTCTTAATTCAGAAATCTATCCTTTCATAGTGCAACCAAACAAAATCACCCGGTTCAAGTTTAACTTCCTTTCTACCTTTACTACCAATAATCCTATATTTTTCATTTATCTTTTCAATGTTGGTTCTCTTCCCTAGCCCGTGCTCCAGGTGATGAGACGATCACCTTCGGAGACGCTTCGTCTGGCGCATCATTGCCAAAGGTACAGTGCGCGTAAATGAGTCTTTTATTTTAAAAGATGTTGCCTTGGTTAGTAAGCTACAGTATAATTTACTTTCCATTTCTCAGCTTACCGATGACGATTTTGAGGTGAGCTTTAAAAAAACGCTTGCAAAATTCTTAATTCTCTGGGTAGTCTGGTTTGCGGGATTTCTCATTATGGGACGATCTTTCGTGCTAATTTTCTGAGTCTTCTGGTGATCCTCTCCGGTGTTTAGTTGCTTCTGAGTCCCATGATTTCTCATATTGGATTTGATCATTTGACCCGAGTTAGCGGCCACGACCTTATTCGTGGTCTACCTAAACTCAAGATGGTCAAAGATCTAGTTTGCGCTCCATACCGGCAAGATGGTTGCTACTTCTCACCCTCCGATCACAGTGACCATGATCGATGCACCAGGACAGCTACTCCATATGGACACAATTGGACCAGCCCGAGTGCAGTCAGTAGGAGGGAAGTGGTATGTTCTTGTCGTGGTCGATGACTTCTTGAGGTACTCTTGGGTGTTTTTCCTAGCCTCGAAGGATGAGACGTTTACACATTTCCGATGTCTTTTCAGTAGGCTTTGTGTTGAGCTTTCGGGTGCCTTACGAGCGATCCGCTGTGAAAATGGCACGGAGTTCAAGAATTCCTACTTTGAGAGGTTCGTGATGAGGCAGTGTAGAGCACCGCCTCTCTTCTCCGCATGTCCCTCGAAGAAATGGCGTCGTGGAGAGGAAGAACCGTACCTTGGTCGAGATGGCCAGGACGATGCTTGATAAGTTTTCTACACTTAGGAAGTTTTGGGCTGAGGCCATAGCGACCGTGTGCTATGTTTCAAACAGAGTTTTTCTTCGGGCACACTTGCATCGCACTTCCTATGAGTTGAGATACGGGCGAAAGCCCAGTGTCTCAAATTTTCGTGTGTTTGGTTGCAAGTGCTTTATTTTGATGTCTGGGAACCTAGACAAGTTCGAGTCACGATCTTGTGATGGTATATTTCTAGGTTACTCGACTTCTTCGCAGGCGTATAGGGTCTGGAAGTGCGAGTCTAGTAAAATGGTAGAGACCTATGAGGTGACCTTCGACGACGCTAGTCCAGGGACTAGGCCCGATATCTCAGGTTCTTTAGAGCAGTTCGAGACCATCTTTGTGGATGATGAGGATGATGGAGATGAGGGTTGTCTACCCAATCCAGTCCCTTATTCACCTCTTGAGGTGCCTTCCTTCACTGCACCTCCAAGTGATCAGCCCATGCCTTCTGCTTCCTCTGGAGCTAGTGGCTCTGTTCCTACCTTATCAGTTCATGAGGTAGAGGCCACTTCTTCATCTCATCCTGGACCTCCCCGACATATCCAGAAAGACCATCCTTCCGAGCAGATTGTCAGACCACTGATTTTACATCCGGAATCCTTTGTGATTTATTGCACTATTCCCTGGATCAGTAGATAGTGCTCACAGCTACAGAAATGAATATCAAATACATATCAAGCGGAAGCATAAATAATATGGTAAACTTACACATGGGCCGATTAGGCGAAATCGAAAAGTTGCAAAGAATGAAGAACGAAGCATGTGGGGAACCCTCAGGACTTGTCCACAGGCAGCCAACTGGAGGTTCGCGACCTAGCCCTTGACATCTTCATCTTCTTTGTCATCATGATCTGTAGTGTTGCTAACGCACAAAACATCCTTGACTCTGGATTTGTTGTGAGAGCGAGTGTGAGCACACTAACCACCGTGCTCATGAGCCAATACACAGAATGCTAATAAATAGTATGCATGGCTTATCAAGGAAAGGCTCGGGTTGTTTTATTTGCCAACAACTTCTCTTCGGTATCATTATCAAACCCTAGTGTTATAGTTGCAACCTAGGACTCCACACGGCGTTTGCCATAATTGACTTAATCCACCAAAGACATATTTTCTTTATTGACTGCTGTCTAAGACTCCAAACAGCGGGTGACATCATTTATTTAATCCACCGATCATATATCTTCTATATACATACATCTATTCGAATCCACCAATACCTTTGTATTCCAGATTCCTAATCATTCAGTCTTGCAATCACTAATCACCAACTCTTCACTTATGAATTCTAATGATTCTCTAACATGATCACTTTTTAAACCACCGAAAACAGTTGTATCAAAACACCCTAACAATTCAATCTTTGGCTAATGATCCAATTCCGTAATTTACTCTGCCCATAATTAATCCTTACTATCCCTCATCTATCTCTGACTAATTCATCGGTATTTCTCCACCAAGATTTAATCAAGTTTACATCCCAATCCTCATATCTCCAAATTTACATAAATTCAATTCATCCATCTAGATCAAATCCTATCAATCCCATTAATTCCAGTGATTACCTTTACACCCTTCTAATCTTCCAAAATCATTTAAGTCATCTATCTAGCGTATCTATTCATTTAGACTCCACCAATTTATTTCTCCTAGACTCCTTCCTACCATTCCCTTATTTATAATCGACACGAATCCACCAAGCATCGTTAAGTATTTTACCCCAACAGTCATTTTCTTTTCTTACGACCCTATTTATCTCTCCTGGCATTTTATTTTAGGAGAAGCATTGCCATTATTTGCTTTTGAGATATAATACATAAAAACTTCCTAAGACTTAGCCATTTAAACAAAACTTAATGTGACAGAATGCAATAATAATAGAGATCCAGATTCTATCCACCATTTCATAGTCTCTGCACCATATGCTTAACTTTTCAGCGTTATAACCGCTTACATTACCACTGGGACGACACCCAGGACAATTCCACTGGGACGACACCCAGGAAAACTCAAATAAGGGCCTTTCTCTGCCCTCCACGTTTCCATTTCCACCCACAAAGTTTTTGAAACAGAACTATATCTAGTTAAGTTCCCATGTCCGCCCTTGACCGTGGGCACGGCTATTCGAATAGTTCTTACTCTGCAGAGTTTGTACACTTTACCCACAAGAGATAGATCTGCTCATTGCTCCACATGATTCCTTAGCCATGCAGTTGAGTAGACTATCACAGGACTGTTATGATGCATAATCCTACTTGTGGTTACGCCCGCTAAGGTCTATCTTCTGTAGGATGCGACCATCCCTCGAGAAGGGTCCCTCGTGAGCCATCACGGGCAAAGGCGGGGATGAGACCATCCATCCCTTTGCTCGTGTTCATACCTTCATGTAACCACACTAGAGCTATGCAAATTAGTTAGCCCCGCCACACTTTGCCAAAGATGTGGTTGTCTTGTTGTACCTTGGGAGGTCATCACAAGATTCATCCTTAAGGATTATCCGGCGGTTCTACCACAACCCCCTTTGTGCTATCACGGCATCATTCACACATAATCTACTACAATCCTCTTTGTGCTATCACGGCACTATCCTCACATACCCACACCCTCGATCCATCCGCCCAGATAGCTAAGCATGTGGGGTTTTTGGGAACATGAAATATTCATACCAACATATACCAGTCATCATCACAATGACTGCCCAAACAAATTCTCTTCATGTTTAAAAGTGATGTTTGGGCGCTTCCACGCCCATGAATATCTAGGCAATACTAAGCATGGCATATAGTTACGGACTTATTTTTGGAAAGGTTACTATCATAATTTTTCTAGGGTGACAAGGTTCATATAGTCAAGTATTCAAAAAGGGGTGTAATATTAATCAAGGTAATCATGGGCATATAACTAGGATATCAAATTAAACATGTGCTTGTATATAAACTAATAGCATGCAATTTGATAATTTAAACAAAAGTAATTTGCAGAAAAGTAGGTTCAACATGATCAAAGTATTGACTCGCCTGGCACGGTTTACCGCGGTCTTGAGATCACTCAACACTTTCTCATTCGGAGATCCTGAGCTTCTGGTCTTTATCTTCCCCTCGATCCTGACCTCGCTTGTCCCATTGATCTTTCGGAGCTCCCGTTTCTAATTACGCGATAACGACTTAATCCAGATAAAAGCAGATAATTCAAAAGACCCAAAATAAATCCGAATAATCTTGATTTAGCTTTGTTATAAGTTAATGGGTGATCCGGGTGGTTTGAGGCAAGGTCAGTGGTAGAATACGATGACTCGGTCTTTTTATTAATAATCTCTTTTTATTATTTGTGTATTTATTTAGGAAGTTCCATGAGTCAGGTTAGACTCACGATTCAATGTACGAGATTAGTGCAGCATTATTTTGGTCGAGTGCTGTATTCAGGTTTAAGCAACGCTTACAATATTTAGCTTTTATTTCTAGTTCATATTTTATTTGTCTAACAAGGCTTGTCTTACAAATTCTTAATGCAATATCACTATTTATCTAAATCTACCATGGGGAGTTATTTAATGGCGACATGATGAATATTAGGGCATATATTATATTTAAGTAAGGTATACAATTTTCAGTTTTCCGAATTAATATTATAGTCTGGGTCTATAACACGTTATGGTACGATATTTTATGTACCCTGGGTTACCACTAGGCATAGTTTTACTTTGTATTAGGGTCCATTTATACAAGCCCTAACTAGTTATATACATTTGTGTATGATGTTATTATTTATTTAAATCTAACATTAGGACTTCACTAATAGTTCTCTTTTTATTTTGTCTACACTTTAGTTATCGCTAATCTTAGTTGTACATATATATATCTTTATATATATATATATATATATATATATATATATATATATATATATATATATATATATATATATATATATATATATATATATATATATAGTTTAGATTTATTTAATTGGTGAGCTTACTATTTAGGGTCATATTTCATTATTTGCCTTTTAGCAAAATTTGCCACTAAGATTTATTTCACAGTGCATATACTAAACATTGGGCCTATAGCTTAATTTTGATCAAGGGCAACCCTCATTAATTTTGGATGTTTTGATGAAGTCATCTTTCTTTATTAATGTTCGAACTAATATTTAGTCCTTTGGATAGCAATTCAAATCACATTAATTAATCTCACATGAACTAATCTAAATTTAAATCTTAAACAAACTCTTTTACATTATAATTAAATTTATTAGTTTCTCTACATTATTCCCTAATTTTCCACGATTTTAATTAATTAAAATGAGCTAAACAAAATAAAATAAAAGTGGGAAAAATGTGCAACAAGCCGAATCGAACCCGGACCTCTCTGTGTGTGTTAACCGTGGTGCTAGCCAAGTGGGCGCAGGTCTGGCCGACCGAGGGGCTTACCATTTAATTGAATCGAGCGGTTGGGGGCGAGCAGAGGAGGTGGCCGGCCAAGATCAGGCTGGCGGCGCCGGCGAGGGGTGGTCGGGAGACACTGGGGGTGGTCAAAATGGGTTCCTGGCGCCAAGGGGAAGCCGATGGGGGTGTTGGAGGGGCCGAGGGGCTCCGAGGCGGGCCGACGACGATGCCCGGCGGCCGGAGACGGGGTGAAGTGGGGCGGCGGCAATCGGAGCTATAGGAGCAGCAAAGGGGGTGAGCGTGAGCTGTAGAGGGTCGAGGAGAAGCTCACCGACGAGTTGACAGGGCCTCGAGCGGACCGAGGCTTGCCGGCATCGTGCATGGGCGGCGCAGCATGCTCATGGCGCCGGCGAGCTGGGGTGGGGGAGGAACTCCGGCAGCGGTTGGAGAAGGTCCGGGGTGTGGATAGGCTTCTCCCAGCGCGAGGAATTGAGGGGAAATCAACCGAGGAGGAAGCGGCGGCGGCAATGGCGGCGGTCGGCCGGAAACGAGAAAAAGGGCTTGCGCGGTGTGCTCGGGCGGTGGCTTTCCAATTAACGGTGAGGGGAGGCAGTGGACTCCCGGGCGCATGACGTGACGCGGTCGGCTTGTGGAATACTCGCCGGAGGCGGCCGGGGCGGCGTGAGGCGGCTTCGCCACAGACGGAGAGAGACAAGGCAGGGAGGAATGGGGTGGCCCAGGCGGATTTATGGTCACGGGGAGACAAGGGGAACCGTAGGTCAGCGCGGAGTGAAAGCAGGTGACGCGGGCGCGGCGGCAGAGGGGGAGGGGGCAGGTCGACACAGAGGGAGACAGGCGACCGGGCACGGCGCGCTCGGGAGGGGAAGAAAGAAGAAAAGAAAGAGGGAAGGGAGGAGGCGGGCCCAGCGGCACGGGAAGAAAGGAGGAGGGAGAGGGGAAAAAGGGTGGGGCCCACAGGTAAGAGGGAGTGAGAAAAATAAAAGAATGAGTGAAAATGTGAAACCTTAGGAGATTTTCTTGAAACTTTGAACCTTGAGTTTTGAATTTCAAATTCTAATTAAAAGCGTGATTTTAATACTTGAAATTTTATTTCAAGCTTTGGTTAGATTTTATAGATACAAAATCTAATATTCCTTTATTTATTTATTTTTTTGGTTTAATTTTTGCTATAGATTGTACATATAAATTTTTGAATGTCCAAACTTGGGTTTTGTATGCTAATTACATTTTAAGAGGAGATTTTTGGCTCAACCAACTGGAGAGATGTTTTATTATTCCCTTTGGCTTTATTTTATTAATCTTGAATTTGAGTTCAAAATGAGATCTTATATTTTAATTCAGTTTCTCCCTCCTTACGATGGATCATCTTTTCAGATTCGTATTTAAAATTTTTGCTTTCTATTACTTGCACCTGGGGTTACTCTTTGATATTTAATTTGCACGCCACAACTCTCATAAAGATTTCAACTAGACATTCAAAAGAAATTTTAATGCCAACAAAATGCAGGAAAAGATTTTAAAATTCCAAGTTTTTGAAATAACCAAATTTCGGGATGTTACACAGATGATTGGAGGCCTCTTTGAGCGCGTCACTCGCTCAAAGTCTGGCATGTCACATTTCTGTCTCCATTCTACCTTTGTTGCCACCTTTGAGCCCAAAGGTGTTAGTCATGCTCTCTCTGATGAGTCTTCGGTCAATGCCATGCATGAGGAGCTGGAAAATTTTGAGAGAAACAAGGTCTTGTCGCTTGTTGAGCCCCCTCGAGGTCATAATGTCATTGGGACTAAGTGGGTGTTCAAGAACAAGCAGAATGAGGATGGAGTTGTCATTCGGAACAAGGCTAGACTGGTAGCTCAGGGCTTCTCCTAGGTTGAGGGTCTAGATTTTGAGGAGACCTTTGCCCCTGTAGCTAGACTTGAGGCCATTAGAATCCTGCTTGTTTTCGCAGCTTCTAAGGGTTTCAAGCTTTGCCAGATGGATGTCAAAAGTGCCTTCCTCAATGGGTTTATTGAGGAAGAGGTCTATGTGAGACAGCCTCCAGGTTTCGAGAACCTCAAATACCCAAACCATGTCTACAAGCTTTCCAAATCCTTGTATGGACTTAAGCAGGCCCCTAGAGCTTGGTATGAGAGGCTTAAGTCATATTTGTTGAGTCATGGTTTTGAGATGGGTAAAGTGGATAAAACCTTGTTCATTCGTAGGAATGGCACTGATCTTCTGCTCATCCAGATTTATGTAGAAACATCATCTTTGGCGGCTCCTCTCATGCTCTTGTCTCATAGTTCTCTGATGTCATGAGCTCCGAGTTTGAGATAAGCATGATGGGCGAGTTGAGCTTCTTCCTTGGCTTCCAGATCAAGCAGACTCGGGAGGGTACTTTCTTGCATCAAAGCAAATACACTCGTGACCTCCTGAGGCGCTTTGACATGAGTGATGGTAAGCCTGTGTCTACTCATATGGCTTCATCAGCTTCACTCGACCCAAACGAGGACGGAGAGCCAGTTGATCAGAAGGAGTATCGCAGCATGATTGGCTCCCTCTTGTACCTCACTACCTCGAGACCGGACATACACTTCTCCGTGTGTCTGTGCGCTCGGTTTTAGGCTTCTCCTCACGTATCTCACTGTCAGGCGGTGAAGCGCATCCTTCGGTACCTTCGAGCTACCATTGACTATGCTATCTTGTACTCTTCATCCTGTCTTTCTCTCATAGCCTACTCGGATGCAGATTTTGCTGGCTGTAGGATTGATAGGAAGAGCACTTCGGGCACCTGCCAGTTCATTGGCACTTCTCTCGTTTCCTGGTCTTCGAGGAAGCAGTCCGGTGTTGCACAGTCCACCGCAGAGGCCAAGTACGTTGCTACCACCAGTTGTTGCAGCCAGGTGCTTTGGATGGTCTCAACCCTGCGGGACTTTGGGTTAGTTATTGACAGTGTTCCACTCTTTTGTGATAACACTTCTGCGATTAACATTGCTAAGAACCCAGTGCAACATTCTCGGACCAAGCATATTGATATCAGATATCACTTCCTTCGAGACCATGTGGAGAAGGGTGACATAGTGCTCCAGTTTGTGGAGAGTGACCATTAGTTGGCTGACATCTTTACCAAGCCTTTGGATAGCTCTAGGTTTTCAGCTCTGCGGGGAGAGCTTGGGTGGTTTGTCCTTATGGATTGTTGTAAAGGGGAGTTTTGTGCTTCATGTTTTATCTTGTATATTGTGCTCTTACTCCTTTCTGTTGCATTGCATACGGGTGCATTTGGGATAGTCCTTCTAGCATAGGTTAGAGTGGTTCTCTTGCCAGTTGTTTAGACTTATTCCTCTCATCTTATGATTCTAGGATGCTGCTTATTAGCTATTTCTCTTCTCACTAGGTTGAGCTCACACACTTCTTATAGGTTCTAGCGAGGGTTGGGCCACCCTCGGGTAGATAGGGTACGTGTTTACTCTTTGATGTGTTAGATGATCAGCTGATAGTCCTAGGGTCATATGGGTAGATGTGAGTCAGTCTGAGCTATAGTATCCTCTATATCTTGTCTATGCTTTAAGGACTGTCTTTTCTGATATTCTTGCCAGCTTCTCAATTTTATTGCTTTGGTTCAGGGGGAGTTCATTTGGGAACTTCTAGATCTTAATATTGATATAACTCAACTTGAACTAAAAGTTGCATCACACGTTAAGGGGGAGCTGGATTTTCTTGCATGTTATTCTGCATTGTAATATAACTACATAGAGCCTTGATTATTATCCTTTTATGACATATTTACAACGCATTACATCTTGCCATGATCTGTGCTTACTTGCTAGATTTATCATGACTTTATATGTGTAGTCAAGTCTTTACCATGATAGGTTGATTAAAAATGCACAACTTGAATTAAAATCATATCATGTTAGCTCTTGAGACTAGTCTGTGCTTAGTTATATTTTTATGATTCATGTCATGTCAAATAGGCTGAGTTGAGTCTTGAATTTTTGTTGAGCTTTAGATTGAGCTATACTAGTTTCTTGATGAAGCATGAGTTAGTACACCCGTTTAAGAAAGCAAAAAGATATTGTAGGACCGAAATGGCGACAGAGGGGGGTGAATGTCGTTCTCTTTAAAATCGCCCCCGAGAATTCGTACACTGATTTTTCAAAAAGATGAAAATTAATTCTGCTGAAAACTGGAACGCATGCGATACTAAAAAAATCAGCATAAATCAGAGAGTAATTAGTAAAAATTTCAGCTGAATATAAAGCTGTTTGATCTACATGCAAAAAGATTGAAAACAGCACAACAAAAAAAATGAAACCAACTAAAGCTTAGAACATCAACCCAAACTGATCCAGCCGTATACTACCAATAGAAGGCTAAAACGGTGAGAGTAGCAGCACATAGCAGCATGCGGACAACAGACTGACTAAAGAGAAGTGATTCAAGAAAAGCCACTGAAAACAAAGAAAGCAAAGTCATTCGGCTGCAGTTCTGCAGATTAAAGCAGCCAGGCGATTAAAAGGAAAAGCAGCCAAGAACTAAAAGAAGAAACGAAAACAGCTAGCTGCTGGAGGAAAGGCAAAGACCAAGCAGCAGCTGTTCTCCTCACTTCAAGGATCAAATGCTACAGACCCAAAACGCCTCGTGCTGTTGCAGCATATTTCACCATGCTGTACACACGCAGAGGTAGCTTCCTGGAAACCAAGCAAAACACAAAATAACACAAAAGATGAGAAGTGCTACTTGCCAAAGGAAAATAAAGAGCAATCAAAACAGGAGAAGACAAATCATGGCTCCAACTGCAGAATTTCTTTGCCAGGATAGAAAAACTGAAGAATGAAGCAAAGTACAGAGAGACAAGAGAAACTCAAATGCAAGAACAACTCAAGGTACAAGATCTCTCATAAAGAAAATTGATACGGAGAGATACAAGATTACAAGGAGGGATTTCTTAGCTCATCTCTCTCTCAATCTCACACTATCTAAATCTCCATACATGCTTAAAAACAAGAACTCACATACACTCCATCAATCCTCAAGAACACCAAGAGCCTCACATGCTTCTTGGGAGGAACACAACCCACACAAAGGGATGAATGAGCTCTCAAGTGTCCTAAGGGGTATGCAGCCCCTCACCTCTATTTATAGCCCTCGGCTAACGGGTCTCCAACCCGTTCGCCCGGCTAAACCTAACGGAGTCGCCTCCCGCTTGTGCAGCTTTGCGAAATTCCTGTTTCGCCCCTCCTGCACCTTCCGGGAAGCTTCCGCGCTCCTTGTCTCGCACACCTCGCAACCACCTCGAGTCCACGCCGTCTTCGACACATCCCGACCGTTCTGACCTCAGCGCCACCTACGCCTAGTCCGATCCACCGTGTCTCGCCACGACTCCGCCTCGATGTCCTGCAGTCACACAGACAAGAAACACATCAAATAGCACCGCTCGATACATGAAAGTGTAAAACGAAGTCCAAACCTGTCGAAACAAAGGATATGCATCCTAATCCTATACGACCAGGTTCGACCAAGTCCGACCGAGCCCGTCACGGCACGTAACGTCAGGGTCCGAACACACCGACTCAAACTCGACTTTTGAAAACAGATGTCAATTACACATCACTCACAATGGGATGACCTCCACATGGTCTCTCAATCTCCCCCTTGATGAGTATATTGACAAACACCGAAAAAGCACAAAGTTGAGTTTGAAGAGTCTAACATGGTCCATAAGTAAAAGAGTGAAGCTAATGACCATGTCGACAGAAGGAGCAAAAGAAAGAACAAGTTTTCCTCAAAGCTCCCAAGTGGCTTTTTCTACCACTATTCTCCCCTTTTGGCAATAAACCCATCAAGAATTCAAGAAGGAGAAAAAGTCATGAAAATGGATGAAATAACTGATTTGATCATTTTTAAGCATGTGGAGCCATGAGAATTATCCAAAATGACCATAATGTATTACATCAAGCCATAACATACAAGTATGCTACAAGGATCATGACTATGTATGTAAAGTGAAGCTAAGCGAGATAAAGCATAATCTGAATTTTAGTGAAAGTGCTTAGCAAGTCAAGTCAAACATGATTTTAGTCTAGCTAGAGGTATCCAGAAATGAGACAGGCCATGTCAATAAGCTAAATAGAACCGAGAAGCTAGTGTTGAGTCAACTAGAGTGCTACTAGTTCAAGAATGATACAATTGTTGGAGTACATTGAACTTTTTAGCAATTGAGAACAATTGACAAACTTTGACTTTAGAAATCATATGATTGTTTCCAACCATTTTTTTGTTGTTTAGTCATGTGCTAGACCTCAAGCCTTATGCGACCACTTCAAGCAATGAGCTTAAGAAGATGATCTTGGTCATCCAAATCTCCCCTGAGTTCATGCCTTGTGCAATGGCAAGCCGTCTCATGAGAAGGAATTGGTGAGATCGGTTTTTCGCACAAAGAGATCTTTTGCTTTTAATAGATTGTACTAACTTATGTGTCATCAAGAAACTAATATAGCTCAATCTATTGCTCAACAATGATTCAAGACTCAACTCAGCCTATTTGACATGGCATGAACCATAAAAAGATAACACAAAGTCGACTAGTCTCAAATATGAACATGACATGAATTAGGTCAAATTTAGCATTTTAATTAACCTATCATGGCAAAGACTTGACTACACATATAAAGTCATGATCAAATTAGCAATGGAGCACAAATCATGGCAAGATGTAATATAATGAAAACATGTCATGAGTGGATAATAATCAAGGCTCCATTAAGTTATATTACAAAACAAATGAAGAAAATCCAGCTCCCCCTTAACTTGAGATGCAACTTTTAGTTCAAGTTGAGTTATATCAATATTAAGATCTAGAAGTTCCCAAATGAACTCCCCCTGAACCAAAGCAATAAAAGAAAGAGCTGGCAAATAAATCAAGAAAGGCAGAGTTATATCAATATTAAGATCTAGAAGTTCCCAAATGAACCCCCCTGAACCAAAGCAATAAAAGAAAGAGCTGGCAAATAAATCAAGAAAGGCGGTCCTTAAAGCATAGATAAGATAGAGAATACTAATGACTCAGACTAACTCTTATCTACCCCATATGACTCCAGGACAACAGCTGTCGAGTAAAACACACACTAGAGAGCAAACACGTACCCTGTCTACCCGAGGGTGGCCCAACCCTCGCTAGAGCCTAGAAGAAGTGAGTGAGCTCAACCTAGTGAGATAAGAAACAGCTATCCTGAAAGCACAAAATAAGAGCAAGAAGTCTAAGCACTCAGCAAGAGACACACTCTAACTTATGCTAGAAGGACTAAGCCCAATGCACCCGAAAATGCGATGCAACAAGAAGGAAGCGTAGCATAAAGAATATGATAAAGCGAGAAACCCAAAGCTCCCCTCACAATAGTCCGTAAGGACAAACCACCCCAAGCTCTCCCAGAGAATGAAAACCTCGAGCTGTCCAGAGGCTTGGTGAAGATATCAGCCACCTGGTGGTCACTCTCCATGAATTGAAGCAAATGTCACCCTTCTCTACATGGTCTCGAAGGAAGTGATATCGAATATCAATGTGCTTGGTCCGAGAATGCTGCACTGGGTTCTTAGCAATGTTAATCGCAGACGTGTTATCGCAAAAGAGCAGAACACGATCGATAGCTAACCCAAAGTCCCGCAGAGTCGAGACCATCCAAAGGACACAGCTACGACAATCGGGCGCAGCAATATACTCGACCTCTGCGGATCAGGTGCAACACCGGACTTCCTCGAAGACCGGAACGAGAGAAGTGCCAATGAATTGGCGGTGCCGAGTGCTCTTCCTATCTATCCTCACACCGGCAAAGTCTGCATCTGAAAAGGCTCTAAGGGATAGACAGGAGGAGGAAGAGTACCAGATACCATAGTCAATGGTAGCTCGAAGGTACCGAAAGATGCGCTTCACCGCCTGGCGGTGAGACACGCGAGGAGAAGCCTGAAACCGAGCACATAAACACACGGAAAAGTGTATGTCCGGTCTCGAGGCAGTGAGGTACAAGAGAGAGCCAATCATACTTCTGAACTCCTTTTGATCAACTGGCTCACCGTCCTCATCTGGGTCAAGTGCGGCTGTAGAAGCCATCGGAGTCGACACCGGCTTTCCATCACTCATGTCGAAACGTCTCAGGAGATCACGGGTGTACTTGCCTTGATGCAAGAAGGTACCCTCCCGAGTCTGCTTGATCTGGAAGCCAAGGAAGAAAGTCAACTCACCCATCATGCTCATCTCAAACTCGGTGCTCATGACATCCGAGAACTATGAAACTAGAGCATGAGAAGAGCCGCCAAAGATAATGTCATCGACATAAATTTGGGCGAGCAGAAGGTCATTGCCAAGCCGGCGAATGAACAAGGTCTTGTCAACTTTACCCACCTCAAAATCATGTCTCAAAAGATAGGACTTAAGCCTCTCATACCAAGCTCTAGGGGTCTGCCTAAGTCCATACAACGCTTTGGAAAGCTTGTAGACATGATTAGGGTATTTGGGGTTCTCGAAACCTGGAGGCTGTCTGACATAGTCTTCTTCCTCAATGAAGCCATTGAGAAAGGCACTCTTGACATCCATCTGGTAGAGCTTGAAACCCTTAGAAGCTGCGAAGGCAAGCAGAATTCTAATGGCCTCAAGTCTAGCTACAAGGGCAAAGGTCTCCTCAAATCCGGACCCTCAACACAGGAGTACCCTGTGCAACCGCCTAGCCTTGTTTCGAATGACTACCCCATCCTCACTTTGCTTGTTCTTGAACACCCATTTGGTTCCAATGATATTGTGATCTCGAGGGGGCTCAACAAGCGTCCAAACCTTGTTTCTTTCGAAACTCTCCAGCTCCTCATGCATGGCATTGATCCAAGACTCGTCAGATAAGGCATGACAAACGTCTTTGGGCTCGAAGGAGGCAACAAAGGCAGAATGGAGACAAAAGAGTGACATGCCTGATTTTGAGCGAGTAACTCGCTCAAAAAGGTCTCCAATGATCTGCTCTGAAGGATGAGATTTTTGTATATGTCTAGGAGGTCCAGGATGAGAAGAAGAAGTGGCCTCACCTCGTGAACCGACGGGTAGGAACAGCCACTAGTTCCGGAGGAAGCGAAAGGCATGGGCGATCACCTCGAGGTGCGGTGGAAGAAGGCACCTCAAGGGGTGGATGAGGGACTGGATCAGGTAGACAACCCTCGTCTCCATCCTCCTCATCATCCACGAAGATGATCTCGGACTGCTCTAAAGAACCTGAGATATCGGGCCTAGTCCCCGGACTGGCCTCGTCGAAGGTCACCTCACAGGTTTCTACCATTTTACTAGACTCAGCCTGGACCCTATAAGCCCGCGAAGAAGTCGAGTAGCCTAGAAAGATCCCATAACAAGAACATGACTCGAACTTATCTAGGTTCCCGGACTTCAGAATAAAGCACTTGCAACCAAACACACAAAATGAGAGACGTTGGGCTTTCGCCCATATCTCACTCATAAGAAGCGGTGCAAGTGTGCCCGAGAAAAACTCGTTCAAACATGGCACGCGGTGGCTATAGCCTCACCCAAAACTTCCGCGGTGTAGAGTATTCATCGAGCATCGTCCCGTCCATCTCGACTGTGTGCGGTTCTTCCTCTCCACGACGCCATTCTCATGTGGGACGTGCGGAGAAGAGAACTGGTGCTCTACACCTGTCTCATTACAGAACCTCTCAAAGTAGGAGTTTTTGAACTCCGTGCCATTGTCACTGTGGATCGCTCGTAAGGCACTAGGAAGCTCAACAGAAAGCCTACTGAAAAGACCTCGAAAATGTGTAAACGTCTCATCCTTCGAGGCTAAGAAAAACACCCAAGAATACCTCGAAGTCATCGACCACGACAAGAACATACCACTTCCCTCCTGCCGACCGCACTGAGCCGGTCCAACCGTGTCCATATGGAGCAATTGTCCTGCATCGGTCATAGTAACTGTGGACCGAGGATGAGAAGCGGCAACCATCTTGCCGTGCGGCATGGAGCGCAAACAAGATCTTTGACCATCTTGAGTTTCGGCACCACGAATGAGATCGTGGCCGCTAACTCGAGTCAAATAGTCAAATCCAATATGACCAAGTCTCCTATGCCAGAAGGAAAGGTCGCGGGACTCAGAAGCAAGCAAACAACGGAGAGAATCACCAGAAGACTCAGAGAAATCAGCACGAAAGATCCTCCCAAACCGAGAAATCCCGCAAACCAGACTACCCGAAGAATCAAGAATTTTGCAGTTGTTTTTCTTAAAGCTCACCTCGAAATCATCATCGGTAAGCTGAGAGACTGAAAGCAAATTGTATTGCAGCTTACTAACCAAGGCAAACATCTTTTAAAATAAATGAATCATTAATGCGCACAGTCCCTTTGGCGATGACGCGTCCAGACGAAGCGTCTCCGAAGGTGATCGTCTCATCACCTGGAGCTCGGGTGATGAGGACATCACTTTTTCGGATATACACAACACTCCTCCACTTGATATTCAAGGACCAATCACTAGAGCTCGCGCCCGACAATTGAATTTACATGTGAGCTCGTTCCTAAGTACTTCTTTTGGTTCATTTGAGAATCGATTGCTACCTAATGATTTAATTATGATTAGGAACCATGGAGAGGATCAAGAAGTACTTGGAGAAGGGCTACGAGGCGCACAAGTCCAGCAAGGGCGGACGAATCATGTTGGATGTCCAACTCAAACCGACTTCGAATCCAATTCGGGTCCAGGACCAAACTGCACTAAAGCGGACGCCCAGATCGCATCCGGACTCCGTTTTGGACGTTCCACATATGTATGGAAAGCTGAGAAGATAACCTTTCCAACGGATCTGGTCTCATATCAAAATTCCTTCTGAGTCAACGGAAATCGTCGAAACAAGTGGACGTCCAGAATCTGTCAGGGTGCTGCGACACCGTCTTTTGGGCCGTTCAGCTTTGTATCGTGTTGGAGTCCATTAAGGACGCGTCCAGGGGTTTTGCACGCCCCTTACTCCTTTATATACAGCCGCCACCCCCACCATTAGGGTTGGGTTTTGCTTAGATTAATTCTGTCTTTGAACAGTTTCACCGTCATCGGTTTGTGAGACCCCAATTTTCGAGTGCTTCATCAATATATCTGCAATTTGGTTGTGTTCTTCCTTGTTCTTGCTTGTGTTCTTCGATTCGCAGGCGAGGATTAGCCTTCTTGGCAAGGTCAATCGGGCAGCGCACGGTTGATAACCCGAGAGACGTGGTGCTGCGATTGCGGGGTTCGGGGCGTGTTGTTCGAAGCGGATCGATTTGTGTCGCGACTCCACCAAATCGAATTTATCCAAACCTGTTGGAAGATCGGGACCCGTTCCCATCAAGTGGTAATCGAGCTTGGTGTTCCTCCGTGTTGAGTTACCCCTCCTTTGTTATTTTCGGTTTCGTCCTAGAGTCCATGAAAAGCCCTACAAAAAATTGTAGTCATAGGTTGTTTCTGTCCTAGATCTCGTTTAGCCTTTGCACAAGTTGATTCCGAGTCCGTAGTGTTGATTTTGTGTCCTTAGTCGAGTTGTGTTGCTGGTTTAGATCGTGTTTTGTTCGAGTTGTATTCCTTCCGCTACCACCCTTCAAACCCTAGCCGTCACCCATCGCGTTTTCCACCCTCTGTTTTTGTTTTCCCACCCATATCCCACCCTCTGTTAACCCTCTGTTTCGCCATCCATCACGCCTCGTGATCACACCGAATCATCCCCACCTTTCCCGAGCTTCCGCCACCGATTCCACAAATTCCTCCACCCGATCTTCGTTTTCCTCCCAAGAACCATAACTTGAGGTCCATCTTCAAACGGCCATAACTTTCGCATACGGACTCGAAATCGCTTTGCTTTTTTTGAAATTGGGTGAAATTAAATTTACATCCGAAATTCGGTAATTTATTTTCCCGAAATTCGGCTGGAAAGTGTAGTACTTAGCTCCAAATTGAATCACCGAATTTACAGCACATTCATTATTTTCTGTAGGCCACTCCTTACATCCGATTGAGTTGCAACTTTGTGTGGTTCCTATTTCTGTGCTCTGCTCTGTGAAAAAAATATAAAAAAAATACAAAAAAAGAAAAATTTCGGCTATAGTAGAGAGGAGAGAGAGTACTATCTGTGGCCGCAACAAAAAAAAAGAGAAGAGAGAAAAAAGAGAAAACTCCTGACAGAGCACAGTTTTAGGTGCCAACAATTTATTTGTTTTGTGCTTATGTTGAATTGAGCTTCTCGATTGCTCAGCCATCTTTGTTCTTGTCGTTGCTTTCATATTCGCATTCTTGACTCCTTGTTCATCTTCTCATATTTGATATAGGACACATTTAAACCAAAGAACTAGGACCATACTTTGGATATTTATTCAGCATTACTATCTGTTATTGATTTGTGTTCCACTGACATATTTGGCCTTCCAAACTCCATATATCTACTTCTGGATAGCACAGTTTTGACCCTTGCAATCGTACCCACGCTCGACAAGGTATCACGAACCAGTCACCGGTTGTACCACCCGCTGCTTTGGTAAGCACACTTGTAAGAGCTTGGTAAGCCACTTCCTTTGGTTCCCACTCCCTTCCTTCCTTTGTAGTTGATAGGGATCATCCTTTTGTTTTCCTGTATTTCCACTAACCATGGCGGAAACGAAGAGGACGGGACACCGTCGATTTCAACGAGTGTGTTAGTCGCGACCAGCTACAAGCTGCGCCGACAAACAAAACGCTTCACTCACCGATCTCGGCGAGATTGGACACCATCGTCGCCGCCATTACCCGCTTGAACACCACGGAAGGCATTGAGCGGGTGGAGCGGCGGATGGCTGACCTCACTGGTCGGATGGACACATTGGAGGCACGTCTACCACCTATCAATGATGGCCATCATCATGATGACGCCACAGAGTATGATGCAGATGGCAACATTGATCGGCGGGCGACACAAGATGCACGACTACGTCGTGTCTTCAAAAAACCGACATGGTATGGGAGGTAATAACCGAACCGTCATGGTAACGACGACCCTTTGCTAAAGTCAAGTTTACCATTCCATCTTTTCTCGGTCTTTATGATGCTGAAATATATCTTGATTGGGAGATGACGGTAGAACAGAAGTTTAACTCTCACTTAGTTCCTGAGCAACATAGAGTTAGACAAGCTACTAGTGAGTTTAAGGACTTTGCTATTATCTGGTGGAACGAACTAAGTACCATGCGCTTACAACCTGATACATGGGAGCGGTTAAAAGAAGCTATGCGTAATCGTTTTGTTCCTCCCTCATATAAACTTGAATTGAGAAAAAAATTGCAGCGCTTAGAACAAGGTGATAGTTACATTCAAGACTATTATCTTTGAGCTTCAAAAGGGTATGGTGCGTTGTGGGGTTGTTGAGGACACGGAGGATAAGATTTGTCGTTTCTACGGGGGTTCTGGCGTGAAATTCAGGACATTGTTGATTATAAAGAATTTACTCATCACAACCGCTTGTTCCACCTTGCTATGCTTGCAGAAAAAGAATTGCAGGGACGCACAGAATCAACTAAGGCACGCACCGGACGACCCTTCTACACCCCGCGAACGACTACATCGACGGGACTGCCCAATTCTTCTTCGAGTTTTCGTTCTCCTCCACCACCTGTGAACAAGATGGCAGCAGCGCCACCGAAGCCACCTTCCACGACACGCCTTGCAGATTCTTCAAAAAATTCTTTGCAGGGTCCAGCAAAGAGTTCTTCTTCCGTGGCTTCAACGGGCGCTCCTCGGCATCTGATGCCACCGCTGCCATGGGCTTGGTCATGTGCAAAAGAATTGCCCTAGCCAGCGGGCATACATCGCCACGAAGATGGAGGCTACATCGAGACTTCAGATGTCGAGGAGGATGATGATGTTGCTGCTGCCTCGGACGACAATGCGGTGGTGATGACGACCTCATCCTTGGTGGGCGTCCACAACGACGCTTCTGAGCATCATTGTGCAGCGAGTCCTCAAGACGCAGTACAACAACCCGATAAACTTCAACGCCATAATTTGTTTCAGACCTTCTTTGCAATCAAGAACCGCGTGCACGTGTCATCATTGATGGAGGAAGTTGCAACAACTTGGTGAGTTCGATTTGGTCAAGAAGCTTGGCTTGACCACGCGACGCATCCACATCCATACCATATTCAATGGTTAAATGACTCGAAAAGCTAAGATAACACAAACATACCGAGTCCATTTTCCATTGGTGCTTATGTTGATCATGTTGATTGTGATGTGGTTCCCATGCAAGCATGCTCTCTTTTATTGGGTCGACCTTGGGAATTTGATAATGATGCTTTACACCATGGTAGTAGTAACACATACACTTTTATGCATAAGGAAAGAAAGTTACTTTAACGCCTTTGACCCCAAATGAGATTATAGAGGCCGATAGGCGAGAGGCTGCTGCTGCTAATGATCAAAGGAACATGATAAAACTGAAAACAGCAAGTACTCCATTTGAAAAATTCTGTTATGCTTGCCACAAAATCAGACCTTGCTGCAATTGATGATGTTAATGATACATGCTATGCTTTTGTGTGCAAAGATGCTTTATTTTCTCTTGATACTATGCCTTGCACTTTGCCTGCTCCTGTCACTAACCTTTTACAGGAGTTTAGAGATGTTTTCCCTGATGAGATACCTCCAGGACTTCCACCCATTCGAGGGATTGAGCACCGATTGATTTGATCCACAGAGCGAGCTTGCCAAACCGTGGTGTCTGACAGACCAATCCAAAGAGACTAAGGAGATTCAGCGCCAAGTCCAAGACCTTTTGGACCGTGGAGTACGTGCGTGAGAGCCTTAGTCCTTGTGTTGTTCCTGTTCTTTTGGTTCCCAAAAAGATGGTTCTTGGTGTATGTGTAGATTGTAGAGCCATTAACAACATTACTATACGGTATCGTCATCCTATTCCTAGGCTAGACGACATGCTTGATGAGTTGTGTGGTGCTATAATTTTCACAAAGATTGACTTATGTAGTGGATACCACCAAATAAGAATGAAACTTGGCGATGAATGGAAAACCGCTTTTAAAACTAAGTTCGAACTTGTATGAGTGGTTAGTCATGCCTTTTGGTTTAACTAATGCACCTAGCACTTTCATGAGATTAATGAGCGAGGTTTTACGTCCTTTCATTGGCAAATTTGTGGTCGTTTACTTTGATGATATCTTGATTTATAGCAAGTCCATGGATGAACATTCGACTCACTTACGTGCTGTTTTAATGCTTTGAGAGATGCACGTTTGTTTGGTAACCTTGAGAAGTGCACCTTTGCACGGATCGAGTCTCTTTCTTGGCTATATTGTGACTCCACAGGGAATTGAGGTTGATAGAGCCAAGGTGGAGGCGATATGGAGTTGGCCCACGCCCACAGGCCTCCCAAGTGCGGAGTTTTCTTGGCCTTGCAGGATTTTATCGCCGCTTTGTCAAAGAATTCAGCACCATTGTGACACCGTTGATTGAGTTGACAAAGAAGGGTGTCGTGTTCCATTGGGGGCCATCACAAGAGGAGTCATTTAATCATTTGAAGGACAAGCTTACGCACGCACCATTGCTCCAACTTCCGGATTTTGGTAAGACTTTTGAACTCGAATGTGATGCTAGCGGAATTGGTATTGGTGGTGTTTTGATGCAAGAAGGCAAACCTGTTGCCTACTTTAGCGAAAAATTGAATGGTCCTGTTCTTAATTATTCCACGTATGATAAAGAATTGTATGCTCTTGTTCGTTCTTTAGAGGCGTGGCAACACTATTTATGGCCTAAAGAATTTGTCATTCATTCGATCATGAATCACTTAAGCATATTCGTAGTCAAACCAATTTGAATCGTAGACATGCTAAGTGGGTTGAATTTATTGAATCTTTTCCTTATGTCATTAAACACAAGAAAGGGAAGGATAATGTGATTGCTGATGCTTTGTCTCGACGCTATACCATGTTGTCTCAACTTGATTGTCGCATTTTTGGTCTTGAAACTATTAAAGAACAATATGCTTTTGATGTTGATTTTAAGGATGTCTTGTTGTATTGTAAAGAGGGTCAAGCATGGAATAAATTCGTGATCAATGATGGTTTTTTGTTTAGAGCTAACCGCCTATGCATTCCAGCTTGGATCCGTTCGTCTTTTGTTGCTGCAGGAGGCGCATGGAGGCGGTTTAATGGGACATTTTGGTGCTAAGAAGATGGAGGACGTTCTGACCACACACTTCTTTTGGCCAAAGATGAGGCGAGATGTTGAGCGGTTTGTGGCTCGCTGCACTACATGTCAAAAAGCTAAGTCTCGCTTGAATCCACATGGTTTATATATGCCACTTCTGTTCCTTCTATTCCGTGGCGAGTATATTTCTATGGACTTTGTTTTAGGGTTGCCCAGGACTAAGAGGGAAGGATAGCATTTTGTTGTTGTGGATCGTTTTTCTAAGATGGCTCACTTTATCCCATGTCATAAAACCGATGATGCCGTTCATATTGCTGACCTCTTTTCAAAGAGATAGTTCGTTTGCATGGTATGCCTTCTACTATTGTTTCGGATCGTGATGCCAAGTTCTTGAGTCACTTTTGGCGTACTCTATGGAACAAGTTGGGTACAAAGTTGTTGTTCTCTACCACATGTCACCCACAAACTGATGGCCAAACCGAGGTGGTGAACCGCACATTGTCTACCATGTTGAGAGCTATTTTGAAGAACAATTTGAAGCTATGGGAAGAGTGTTTGCCGCATGTTGAGTTCGCATATAATCGAGCGGAACACTCCACCACCAAGGTAAGTCCTTTTCGTAGTGTATGGATTCAATCCCGTGCCCTATTGATATTTTACCTTTGCCTACCGGTGAGAGAGTTCATAATGATGCTAAGGGCGTGCTGATTTTATTCTCAAAATGCATGAGACTACTAAGGCAAACATTGAAAAGATGAATGAAAATATAGGATTACCGGTAGTAAAGGTAGAAAGGAAGTTAAACTTGAACCGGGTGATTTTGTTTGGTTGCACTTATGAAAGGATAGATTTCTGAGTTAAGAAAGTCAAAATTGATGCCTAGAGCTGCTGGTCCTTTTAAGATAGTTGAGAAGATAAATGATAATGCATATAAACTTGAGTTGCCTCCCGAGTTTGGGGTTAGTCCCACCTTTAACATTTCAGATTTGAAGCCATGCTTGGGAGAAGAAGATGAGACCGAGTTGAGGACAACTCCGCTTCAAGAGGGGAGGATGATGAGGACATCACTTTTCGGATATACACAACACTCCTCCACTTGATATTCAAGGACCAATCACTAGAGCTCGCGCCGACAATTGAATTTACATGTGAGCTCGTTCCTAAGTACTTCTTTTGGTTCATTTGAGAATCGATTGCTACCTAATGATTTAATTATGATTAGGAACCATGGAGAGGATCAAGAAGTACTTGGAGAAGGGCTACGAGGCGCACAAGTCCAGCAAGGGCGGACGAATCATGTTGGATGTCCAACTCAAACCGACTTCGAATCAATTCGGGTCCAGGACCAAACTGCACTAAAGCGGACGCCCAGATCGCATCCGGACTCCGTTTTGGACGTTCCACATATGTATGGAAAGCTGAGAAGATAACCTTTCCAATGGATCTGGTCTCATATCAAAATTCCTTCTGAGTCAACGGAAATCGTCGAAACAAGTGGACGTCCAGAATCTGTCAGGGTGCTGCGACACCGTCTTTTGGGCCGTTCGGCTTTGTATCGTGTTGGAGTCCATTAAGGACGCGTCCAGGGTTTTGCGCCCTTACTCCTTTATATACAGCCACCACCCCACCATTAGGGTTGGGTTTTGCTTAGATTAATTCTGTCTTTGAACAGTTTCGCCGTCATCGGTTTGTGAGACCCCAATTTTCGAGTGCTTCATCAATATATCTGCAATTTGGTTGTGTTCTTCCTTGTTCTTGCTTGTGTTCTTCGATTCGCAGGTGAGGATTAGCCTTCTTGGCAAGGTCAACCGGGCAGCGCACGGTTGATAACCTGAGGAGACGTGCTGCGATTGCGGGGTTCGGGCGTGTTGTTCGGAAGTCGGATCGATTTGTGTCGCGACTCCACCAAATCGAATTTATCGAACTCGTTGGAAGATCGGGACCCGTTCCCATCATCGGCAAGGGAAGAAAACCACCGGAATCTCCGGTCATGTCGTGAACACCCGAGTCTGAGCCAAACCTTTCCTTCCACCTTGTGAACCCGAGTCAAGCAGAGAATAAAGTCTCGATCTCGGGTAAATCAACGATGATTTTGGCACCAATCTCGAGTAACACGTCGGCAGATGAAGTAGTCAAGCATGACCGACCTCTATCTACCCTCGCCTCGTCACCCAAAGAAGCGAAGGTCCGTATGCGGACACAAGGCATGCTTCGGGTCCGGCCCTACAGACGAGAGAGTCGGCGCACGGCAACAGTCGATCACGCCAGCGGGTAGGCATCTCGATGGGAAAAGTGAGATCTACCCTCAGAACGGCGGAAGTCACAACCAGAGGGAGCATGAGAACGAAAACCAGAAAACTCAGAAAAACCAAGTCCTCGGTGTTGCCCAAAGCTACCAACAGTAGCAAGCCTAGACCTCGTGTTGGTCTTAGGTGCACTCAAGGTGCAGGGCTGACCACGATCGCCTAAGAGACTCAACACGGTCTCTTCGCGATCTTGGCGCTTGAAGCAATGGTCAAACAAATGCCCATCCTTCCGACGGAAGGTGCAATGATACCATATCGAGGGGTCAAGTAGCATGAGATGGCCGCCTTCGAGAGGCGAGGCTGCAGATGAAATCACCTTCTTTGTCAATCCCTTGGACAAAGCCCGCTGATTTAAATTGAACTTTCTTGTTCTTGGCTTGACCTCAATCACACTGTGACTGCACGGTGCGAGCACGACGGTGGATGCTTCCTCACATCCTTACGAAAATCATATCCTAGACTCTGATTGAACTTGCAAATCTTTAATTGGTCTAGAATAAGATTGAGCTTCTTCTTGTGAGAGATCATGTGGAGATGATCCCATCTTTATGATGAGTAATTGACTCTTGGTTGAAGGAAAATTGAGTTTGTTTTGGGCTTTTGTTGCAAAGTCTTAATTCAGTCGAAATGAAGTCGTATGCGACTTGTCCCCTGCTCGTCGACCATGTAGGATGCCATACGACCACGTTTGGTCGTGGTCGAATTTCGTTCGTGAGCGTACGACCACGTTGAGGTGTTCTCGGCAAAGCGGCGGTGGTCGGGCGTTACGACCACGTTGGCACATATCGGGTGGCGTCGACCATGTTGCCGAGTATCGAAGTCAGCGGACGGCGTCGACCACGCTGTGGCGTCCCGGCGAATTTGAGCGTGATCGGAAGTCTGGGGTAGCGTACGACCACGTTGGTGGTAATCGGGTTGCGGTCGAGCAGCGTCGCAGTGATCGGAAGCTTATACGACCACGTTGCGAGCCCTCGGAAGATTTGACCATGGTCGGCACTCGGCGCTAGGGTTTACGACCACGTTGTGGGATCGGAGCCTCGACCACGTTGGGAGGTCGGGCGGTCGACCACGTTGGCGCTAGGGTCTTCGACCACGTTGTGTAATCGATGCATCGACCACGTTAGCGGGGGTTTGAACGTGGTGGCGGTCGTGACTTGGGTCTCGACCACATTGTATCGCTAGCGGGTGCGACCACGTTGGTCGATCGAGCCACGACCACGTTAGCACGGGTGCGAGCGTGGTCGGTAGTCGTGGCTATGGTCTTCGATCACGTTGTGCGGTTGAGTGTTCGACCACGTTGTCGGCAGATTGACCGTGGTCGTGCGGGTTCATTCAAACCGTCGTGTGGGCTCATATGGTGTCCGATTACGGTGATGTTTGGTCGGTTGGGTTCCTTGTGAAGTCATGGACCTTGTGGACTGGTTTGTTCACTATTTTGACAAGGTTTGGTAAAGTCTATTTTCGTGGAAAGACTTGAGCTCGGTTTGAGCCGAGCGGTTTGTGTTTTGCAAGATGGATCGCTGCTATGTGATGGTTTTGTTGTCTTTGTTGGTTGCAGGAACCGAGAGATGTCTTGGTGAGGCTTAGGAGGTCGGGACTAGACAAGGGAGTTGTTGAGGTCCGAACGACGTGAAAAGTCAAGAGGACGTGTCGTGCGGTGGTGACAAAGATGGATAGCAAAGCGGTGGAGGAAGCTTCTGGAAGGCGCCGAGGGGCATTTGGAGAAATGTCAAAGTCTGGGGAAGCCGCCCACCGGGAAAGCACTGTGATCACCGGAGAGGCTCTGTGAGAGCTGTGGAGTTGGTGGCGCTAACGGGCAAAGCAAAGGAGCCGTTGCTCGAGAGGAACGGGTAAAGCACCGGAGGCCCGCAAAGCTTAACCACTCGGTTAGCGGGTTGTCTCGTGTGGAGACCCGTTAGTGAGACTATAAATAGAGAGGTTAGGTCTCGTGAGCAAAGGGAGGTTGTCCCCGAGTGCTCCGAGTGTTCCTCTCATCTTGTGTGAGTTGTCTCGGTAAGAGCATGGATGCTCGTGTACCTCCGATGGAGTGGTGTAGAAACCTCCATGTGCAATAGAAAAGATTGGATTCATCTCTCCGTATCTTTCTCGGTTTTGTTCTTGAGATGATTTGTTTGATCTGTTTGCCCTCTCGTGTTCTTTCGATCATATGTGTTTTGTCCGAGAGTTGGCTTGTGCTTCACTTGCTCAGGACTGGAAATTGTTTTATGACCGCTATAAGATCATTCCCGAGAGCAAAAGCAAAATCAGAGAAAACCGAGCTCGTGGTTCTCGCTACTTTGAGCTCTGTTTCAGTTTTTGACTTGGTTTTCTCCTCTTACTTGTGAAGACTTTGAGGTTCTTGGTATTTTACTTCCGAGAGATCTTGTACGAACTAAGTTTCAAGTTTCATTCATTTTGGATCTCTGCAAAAGATCTCTAATTTCTTGCTCCTCGGTCGTGCCGACAACGAGTATTTCTCAGATACATTCTTTGTCGGATGATCGACTACGCATAAGTTTTCGGTTCGGTTTTCACCACGATATCCTCTGCTTCGGTCATTCAACCTCGTCTGTGTAGCGGTGGTCTTGCGTATGCTGGTCTGTTCTCACCCCATACGACCACGGTCAAAACCCGATACTGATTTCACATTTACGACTACGGTTGTCTTGACTCGACTTCTTGTTCTATTGTTGTCGTCGGTTGATCTTTGTTTTTCCGACTTCTTAGCTCTCTAGCTAAAGGAGAAGAAGAACTTGGGGAGGAAATTTTAAGGCACCATTCACCCCTCTCGTTGCCATTTCGGTCCTTCAATTGGTATCGAGCGGTTAGCTCTTCTTCATAGATCTTAACCGGTCTCAAAGAGCCGTGGCAACAGACAAGTATTCCACCAAGCCGCCTATTTTCGATGGCCTGGATTACCCCTTCTGGAAGAGCCGAATGGAAACATATATCTAGGCTCAGGGGTATGCTATTTGGCGGAAGGTGAAAATACAATTTGTTGTTCCTGCCGATGAGAACATCAATGCCGGGAATATGGCTGATGTTGAGGCAAATGCAAAGGCAAGGAACATCATCATACGTGGATTGAGCGAGTTTAATTTGATCGCATCTCTCACCTGTCGTCCGCTCATGACATCTGGGTGACCCTCGATGCATACCATGAGGGCACCTCCCAGATCAAGACGGTTCGACAGATCGCCTCAGCGAATACAAGAAATTCGAGATGCTTGCCGGAGAGTCCCTTGACGAGTGCTTTTCACGCTTTCACAAGATTTTGAGCAATCTCGAGCGGTCGGTCTCACATACTCCGACTCGGATAACGCCGACAGATGCTTTCTGCACTCGATCTTCGGGTTTGGGAGATGAAGGTGACTACCATCAAGGACACCACGGACCTCTCGACCTTGACTCTTGATGCGCTTTACTCGCGTCTCAAGACTCACGAGATTGACATAGTCTCTCGTCGGTCGAAGTCACAATCGATGGCTCTAGTCACGGATCCCACTTCGGCTTCTGGTTCTTCTGCCGATTCTCTTTGCGGGTTCTCCCTAGCTGCTCTCTGTGACGTAACTGATGATCAGTTAGAGCAGCTAGAGGATGAACAGCTGGCCCTCCTAGCTCGGAAGTTCTCCCATGCTTACAAGAGAAGGAGGGACGGAAAAAGAAGAGGACCAGTGATTTGCTTTGAGTGTGGTGGCCCCAACCACATTCTGCAACCGCCCCAAACCGAGAAGGGCAAAATCGACGTTGGCGGTTCCAAGAAGAACGACTACATCGACAAGAACCGCAACAAGAAGCCTCACCGCTCGGGCAAGGCAAGAAGAAGTACCGCGACTTTGGGAAGGCCAAAAAGTCGTTCCACCGCTCCTCACCGCTGCTCGACGACCTCGACCTCGGCGAGGTGGAGGGATGGAGCGACGACGACGAGACGGGTGATCAAGACCCCAAGAGCTGCGACGACTTCTCCCAATGTGCTTCATGGCCCTCGAGGGCTTAATCGAGCGACGGTGAGCTATCTCGACTTCGGATGAGGTATGCCCCACCTATGACCAGCTCAATCATGCTTTTCTTAAGCTAGGTGGATTTCATGCTAGAGCTAAGGCTAAGGGCACCGAGTTAGAGAAGGAAGTAGCTAGATTGTCACGAGAGCTTACTTCACTTACATCCGCTTCCTCTCGTGATTTAATGTGATACATGCCCTGCCTTGATTGGTGATATGGAGAAGCTAAGGACTTCATATGATAGTGTGACCTCTGAGCTAGATATTCTTAAGGTGGAGAATGTTAGTCTGCTCGCTGAACTAGAGATGTCTAGGATTGTTTTTCCTTCATCTACCGTTGAGACTACTTCTTGCACCTCATGTGAGGATAAGGATAATGCTTTTAGAGGTCTTTATACATTGCTTCTCGATCTGCCCGAGACTTGTGAAAGTTGTAACAATTTGAAGATGAACCTAAAACGGGCAGATCATAAAATTGCTGAATTACAAGCTTTTCTACTTGAGCCTATTGCTTCATGTGTGAATTGTCCTAAATCGATCACGAGCTTGAATCGCTTTCCAAACAGTTTCAAGAAATGATTGATCATGATAAGAAGTTGGCTCGGTTTGCTTCTAAGGACCCTGTTAGCTCACCATGCATTAGTTGTAACAAACTAAAATCTAACTTGATTGCATTGGATGAGAAATGTGTGAAGCTAACTAAGGACCTACTAGAGAAGCCACCTTGTGCTTGTAATGTGATTGTGAAGAAGGGGGAGAAGCCCCTGTAAGGTAGAGACGCCTAGCGATGCGAACCAATCTGCTAGCAGAGGGGCTGTCCCTTCTCGCCTCCGTGCGTGCACAAGCCGCCTTCCCTCGCTGCTGGCTGCTCTCCTGCTCCCTTACCTTCTGCTTCTCCTCCTCCTTGCTCTTCTTGCACCTCTCTCTTTCGGGAGTGTCGGTACCTTATGAACACTCTCGAGAAATTTGTAGGAGGCAAGAAGGATCTCAATCTTATTCTAGACCAATCAAAAATTTGCAAGTTCAAACGGGTCTAGGATATAATTTCCGTGAGGATGTGAGAAAACATCCACCGTCAGTGCTCGCACCCATAGCGCAGGTGTGATCGAGGTCAAGCCCAAGAACAAGAAAGTTCAATTTAGATCGGCGGGCTTTGTCCAAGGGATTGACAAGAAGGTGATTTCACTGCGCTTGACCTCTCGTAGGCGGCCATCTCATGCTACTTGACCTCGGAGGCGGTATCATTGCACCTTCATCCGGAAGGATGGGCATCCGATTGACCAATGCTTCAAGCGCCGCCAAGATCGCGCAAGAGACCGTCTTGAGTCTCTTAGGCGTATTCGTGGTCGCCCCGGACCTTGAGTGCACCTAAGACCAACACGAGGTCTAGGTTTGCTCTTCACAGCTTTGGGCAAGACCGGGACTTGGTTTTTCGAGTTTCGCTTTTAGTCCTCGTGCTCCTCCGGTCGTGACTTCCGCCGTCCCGAGGGTAGATCTCGCTTCCATCGAGATAGCTACCAGCGGCGTGATCGGCGTCGCCGGGTGCTCACTCGCCTCCCGTAGTAGTCGGACCCGACAGAATGCCTTGTGTCCCACATAGACCTTCCGCTTCTGAGCGACGGAGGGCGAGGGTAGTTAGAGGTCACCGTGTGTGACTACTTCTTACGCTCGATGTGTGACTCGGTATTGGGTGCCAAAATCTATGTTGATTTATCCCATCGACACTTTGCTCTCTTGTTGACTCAGTTCACGGCAGGAAGGAAAGGTTTGGCTTGTAGACTCGGTGTTCACGACACATGACCGGAGATTCCGCTGGTTTTCTTCCTTGCCCGAGCTCCGGTGATGAGACGATCACCTTCGAGACGCCTCTTCCGGGCGAGTCATCGCCAAAGGTGCAGTCGTATTAATGATTCATTTGTTTTAAAAGATGTTGCCTTGGTTAGTAAGCTGCGGTACAATTTGCTTTCGCCTCTCGACACCGATGACGATTTCGAGGTGAGTTTTAAGAAAAACAACCGCAAAATTCTTGATTCTTCTGTAGTCCGGTTTATGGATTTCTCGCTTTGGGAGGATCTTTCGTGCTGATTTTTCCGAGTCTTCCGTGATCCTCTCCGTTGTTTGCTTGCTTCGAGTCCCGCGATCTTTCCTTCTCGCATAGGAGACTTGGTCATATTGATTTGACCATTTGACCCGAGTTAGCGGCCACGATCTCATTCGTGGTCCGCGAAACTCAAGATGGTCAAAGATCTTGTTTGCGCTCCATGCCGCACGGCAAGATGGTTGCCGCTTCTCATCCTCGGTCCACAGCATACTATGACCGATGCACCGGACAGCTGCTCCATATGGATACGGTTGGACCACTGAAAAGTGCGGTCGGCGGGAGGGAAGTGGTACGCTTCTTGTTGTGGTCGATGACTATTCGAGGTACTCTTGGGTGTTTTCTTAGCCTCGAAGGATGAGACGTTACATATTTTCGAGGTCTTTTCAAGAGGCTTCGCTGAGCTTCCAGTGCCTTACGAGCGATCCGCGATGACAATGGCACGGAGTTCAATAATTCCTACTTTGAGAGTTTACGTGGTGAGACAGTGTAGAGCACCGCCTCTTCTCCATACGTCCCAGTGAATGGCGTTGTGGAGAGGAAGAACCGCACCTTGGTCGAGATGGCCGGGCGATGCTTGATGAGTACTCTACACCGCTGAAGTTTTGGTCGAGGCTATAGCCACCGCGTGCCATGTTTCCAATCGAGTTTTTTCAGCACACTTGCACCAAGACTTCTTATGAGTTGAGATACGGGAAAGCCCTGTTTCTCATTTCGTGTGTTTGGTTGCAAGTGTTTCATTCTCAAGTCCGGAACCTAGATAAGTTCGAGTCACGTTCTTGTGATGGACTTTTTCCTGGCTACTCGACTTCTTGGCGGGCCTATAGGGTCCAGAACTGCGAGTCTAGTAAAATGGTAGAAACCCGTGAGGTAACTTTCGATGAGGCCACCCAGGGGACTAGGCCCGATATCTCGAGTTCACTAGAGCGATCCGAGACCATCTTTGTGGATGATGAGGATGATGGAGATGAGGGTTGTTCACCCGATCCACCCCTTCTCCACCCCTTGAGGTGCCTTCTTCCACTGCACCTCGAGGCGATCAGCCCTTACCTTCTGCTTCTTCTGGAGCTAGTGGCTCTGTTCCTACCCCGTCGTAACGAGGTAGAGGCCACTTCTTCATCTCATCCAGACCTCCAAGACATATCCAAAAATCTCATCCTTCCGAGATGATTGGAGATCTATTTGAGCGAGTCACACGCCCAAGTCCGGCGTGTCACTTTTCGCTCCACTGCCTTCAGAGCTTCCTTTGAGCCCAAGGACGTTTGTCATGCTTTATCCGACGAGTCTTGGGTCAATGCTATGCATGAGGAGTCGGAGAGTTTCGAAGAAACAAGGTCCGACGCTTGTTGAGCCCCTCGAGATCACAATATCATTGGAACCAAATGGGTGTTCAAGAACAAGCAAAGTGAGGATGGGTAGTCATTCAAACAAGGCTAGGCTGGTTGCACAGGGTACTCCTGTGTTGAGGGTCTGGATTTCGAGGAAACCTTGCCCTCAGTGGCTCGCCTTGAGGCCATTAGAATTCTGCTTGCCTTGCGACTTCTAAAGGTTTCAAGCTTTACCAGATGGACGTCAAGAGTGCCTTTCTCAATGGCTTCATTGAGGAAGAAGTCTATGTCGATCGACCTCCGTGTTTCGAGAACCCCAAATACCCTAGTCATGTCTTCAAGCTTTCCAAAGCATTGTATGGACTTAAGCAAGCCCCTAGAGCTTGGTATGAGAGGCTTAAGTCCTATCTATTGAGACATGATTTTGAGATGGGTAAAGTTGACAAGACCTTGTTCATTCACGCTTGGCAATGACCTTACCTTGCCCAAATTTATGTCGATGACACTATCTTTGGTGGCTCTTCTCATGCTCTAGTTTCACGCTTCTCGGATGTCATGAGCACCGAGTTTGAGATGAGCATGATGGGTGAGTTGACTTTCTTCCTTGGCTTCCAAATCAAGCGAGACTGGAGAGGTACCTTCTTGCATCAAGGCAAGTACACCCGTGATCTCCCGAGACGCCTCGACATGAGTGATGGAAAGCCGTGTGTCGACTCGATGGCTTCTACTGCCACACTTGACCCGGATGAGGACTACGAGCCATTGACCAAAAGAGTTCAAGTATGATTGGCTCTCTGTACCTCACCGCCTCGAGACCGGACATACACTTTTCGTGTGTCTTTGTGCCCGGTTTGAGCTTCTCCTCGCGTATCTCACCGCCCGGCGGTGAAGCGCATCTTCGATACCTTCGAGCTACCATTGACTATGGTATTCGTACTCTTCCTCATCCTGCTATCCCTTAGAGCCTTTCGGATGCGCACTTTGCGGTACAGGATAGATAGGAAGAGCACTTCTGGCACCGCCACCATTGGCACTTCTCTCGTTTCTTGGTCTTCGTGGAAGCGGTCCTGTTGCACACCCTGCAGAGGCCGAGTACGCTGTCTTTGCGACGATTCTTTGTAGCCAAGTGCTTTGGATGGTCTCGACTGCGGGGACTTTGGGTTATTATCGATCGTGTTCCGCTCTTTGCGATAACATCGTCTGCGATTAGCATTGCTAAGAACCCAGCGGCACTCTCGGACCAAGCACATCGATATCGAATATCATTTTCTTCGAGACCATGTAGAAGGGTGACATCGTGCTCGGTTGTGGAGAGTGACCACCGCTTGGATATCTTCACCAAGCCTTTGGATAGCACGAGGTTTTCACTCTGCGGGGAGAGCTTGGGGTGGTTTGTCCTTACGGACTATTGTGAGGGGAGCTTTGGGCTTTACCGCTTATCATATTAATTGTGCTTCGTATCCCATCTTGTTGCATCGCATTTTCGGTGCATTGGGTTTAGTCCTTCTAGCATAGGTTAGAGTGTGTCTCTTCTTTGAGTTGCTTAGACTTCTTACTCTTATCTTGTGCTTTCGGGATAGTCAGTTTCTTATCTCACTAGGTTGAGCTCACTCACTTCTTTTAGGTTCTAGCGAGGGCTTGGGCCACCCTCGGGTGAGCAGGGTTCGTGTTTGCTCTCTAGTGTGCGTTTTCTCGACAATTTGTTGTCCCGGAGACATATAGGGTAGATGAGAGTCGATCCGAGCCATAGTATCCTCTATATCTTATCTATGCTTTAAGGACCACTGTTTTCTGATTTATTTGCCGACTCTTGATTTTTATTGCTTTGGTTGTGGGGAGTTCATTTGGGAACTTCTAGACTTTAAATTTGACTTAAACTCAACTTGAACTAAAAGCTGCATCACATGTTGAGGGGGAGCTGGATTTTCTGCATTGCATTCTGCATTGTAATATAATCACATTGAGCCTTGATTATTATCCGGTTATGACATGCTTTCAATGCTTTACACATTGCCATGATTTGTGCTCCATTGCTAATCTGATCATGACTTTATATGTGTAGTCAAGTCTTTGCCATGATAGGTTAATTAAAATGCAAATTTGACCTAATTCATGTCTTGTTCATATTTGAGACTAGTCAGCCTTGTGTTATCCTTTTATGATTCTCGCCATGTCAAATAGGGTGAGTTGAGTCTTGAATCTTAGTTGAGCAATAGATTGAGCTATCTGAGTTTTGATGACACATAAGTTAGTACAATCTATTAAAAGCAAAAAGATCTCTTTTGTGCGAAAAACCTGATCTCACCAATTCTTTCTCATGAGACGGCTTGCCATTGCACAAGGCATGAACTCAGGGGAGTTTTGGATGACCAAGATCATTTCCTTAAGCTTCTCGCTTGCAATGATCGCATAAGGCTTGAGGTCTAGCACATGACAAAAATATGATTGAAAACAATCATGAGATCTCAAAAACAAATGTCAAAAGTGCTCAATTTAAAAAAAAAATTCAAAGTACTTCAACAATTGTATCATTCTTGAACGAACAAAGACTCTAGTTGGCTCAACACTAGCTTCTTGATTCCATTTAGCTCATTGGCATGGCTTGCATCATTTGTGGATATCATTAGCTAGACTAAAATCTTGTGTGACTTGACTTGCTAAGCACTTCAAATTAAAAAAATCAGATTATACCATCATTAGCTTAGCTTCTCTTTACATACATAGTCATGATCTTTGTAGCATACTTGTATGTTATGGCTTGTGTAATACATTTGGTCATTTTGATAATTCTCATGGCTCTGCATACTTTGAATAATCAAATCACCATTCCATCCATCATTTTGACTTATTCTCTCTTGCATACTTGATGTGTTTATTGCCAAAGGGGAGAATAGATTGGAGAAAAGAAAATTTCTTTAGGGAACTTGCTAGAGCTTTGGAGATCAATTTGCTCTTTATTCCTTTACTCTAGTGTTCTCTCCGTCGACATGGTCATAATTTTATTTTCATTCTTTGGACCATGTCGTCTTCTACAAACTCAACTTCTTATTTCACGGTGTTTGTCAATATACTCATCAAGGGGAGATTGAGATCATGTGGAGATGATCCCATCTTTATGATGAGTAATTGACTCTTGGTTGAAGGAAAATTGAGTTTGTTTTGGGCTTTATTCCAAAGTCTTAATTTGGTCGAAATGAAGTCGTATGCGACTTGTCACAGCTCGTCTGCGACCATGTAGGATGCCATACGACCACGTTTGGTCGTGGTCGAATTTCGTTCGAGGCGTGCGACCACGTTGAGGTGTTCTCGGCAAAGCGGCGGTGGTCGGAAGGCGTTCACCACGTTGGCACATATCGGGTGGCGTACGACCATGTTGCCGAGTATCGGAAGTCAGCCGGACGGCGTACGACCACGCTGTGGCGTCCCCGGCGAATTTGAACGTGATCGGAAGTCTACGGGTAGCGTGCGACCACGTTGGTGGTAATCGGGTTGCGGTCGAGCGGCGTACGGTGATCGGAAGCTTATACGACCACGTTGCGAGCCCTCGGAAGATTTGACCATGGTCGGCACTTTCGGCGCTAGGGTTTACGACCACGTTGTGGATCGGGCCTCGACCACGTTGGGCGGTCGGCGGTCGACCACGTTGGGCGCTAGGGTCTTCGACCACGTTGTGTAATCGGTGCATCGACCACGTTAGCGCGGGTTTGAGCGTGGTCGGCGATCGTGACTTGGGTCTACGACCACATTGTATCGCTAGCGGGTACGACCACGTTGGCCGATCAGAGCCACGACCACGTTAGCACGGGTCTGAACGTGGTCGGTAGTCGTGGCTATGGTCTTCGATCACGTTGTGCGGTCGAGTGTTCGACCACGTTGTCGCAGATTGACCGTGGTCGTGCGGGTTCATTCAAACCGGTCGTGTGGGCTCATATGGTGTCCGATTACGGTGATGTTTGGTCGGTTGGGTTCCTTGTGAAGTCATGGACCTTGTGGACTGGTTTGTTCACTATTTTGACAAGGTTTGGTAAAGTCTATTTTCCGTGGAAAAGACTTGAGCTCGGTTGAGTGAGCAGTTTGTGTTTTGCGGTATGGATCGACTGCTATGTGATGGTTTTGTTGTCTTTGTTGGTTGCGGGAACCAGAGCGGTCTTGGTGAGGCTTAGGAGGTCGGACTAGACAAGGGAGTTGTTGAGGTCGAGCGACGTGGAAAAGTCAAGAGGACGTGTCGTGCCGGTGGGCTGACAAGATGGATAGTAAAGCGGTGGAGGAAGCTTCACGGAAGGCGGCGGAGGGGCATTTTGGAGAAATGTCAAAGCTGGGGGCAGCCGCCCACCGAAAGCTTGTGATCCTGGAGAGGCTCTGTGAGAGCTCTGTGGAGTTGGTGGCGCTAGCAGGCAAAGGTGGAGCCGTTGCACGAGAGGAACGGGTAAAGCACGGAGGCACGCAAAGCTTAACCACTCGGTTAGCGGGTTGTCTCGTGTGGAGACCCGTTGGTGAGACTATAAATAGAGAGGTTAGGTCTCGGGGAGCAAAGGGAGGTTGTCCCCAGAGTGCTCCGAGTGTTCCTCTCTATCTTGTGTGAGTTGTCTCAGGTAAGAGCATGGATGCTCGTGTACCTCCGAT